>VUQJ01029182.1:21865-35870 GCA_015108635.1 Andinoacara biseriatus | reverse complement strand
AAAGTATGGGAGTATGTTTCTGACTCCCAACCATCTTGTCAGTGATTGGCTGGAATATGGGTTGTTATATTTGTTATAACATAAAATAACTTATTTTCAGTGCTAAAACTTTTGACTGGTACTGTATGTGTTTAGAATGTTGCCATGTCTTTTACAGTTTGTAAACCCTTGGGATTTATTTGTCACATTACTTTGCAGAATACACTCTGCAGAAATTTCCAAACACCGACATAAAACTGCTGAGGGAGCCGCCAGGAACAAGCTTAATAAAGAAAGCAAGAACTTCAAAAATATCCAGTAAGTTTAAGTGTATTTAACATTTCTTTCAACAGGGAACACAAATACACACATTCACTTTGCATGTGATATCGTTGCTGTTGGGTTTCTTTTTCAGTTAATCTTAAATATTTGTCACTCTTCCTGTTCCTCTTTCTTACTCACAGAGTTGGAGCTGGACCTACCATCTCAGGAAATGAAGACTGAATTTATTTATTAAAAAAATATGAATTGTATAAAGATTTAATGATTCTCCTGTTTTTGATTATTCTTATGTGGCTTTTTGGTAGCTAGATGGAAGCATGAAGTAGGATTTTTAATTACATTTGCTATTGCATCAGAATTAGCCTATTCATTGTTTGATGTATGCATTATTGCACTACAGTTTTGTGAAACAGCTATAGATTTAATTAAGAAAAAAATCATAGCAAAATAAAAACCATGTTAAAAATCATAGTAATGACCAAGGTTATACTAGCTTTTAACTGTAGTCGAACCATGAAAAAAACCATACTAAAAAACCATGGTTTCCATGGTACCCAAAAAACCATGATAACTATGAAAAACAGGAAACCATGGTAAACCATAGTTATTTAACCATATTTGTAAAACCATGGTTCATTTTCTTAAGGGTACAGAATCTGATTTTTCCATGTACTTTTCACATATAAGGTTGACCATTTTCTGGTTTCCAGAGCACGGTAGATGGTTGTTACCACTTTGGGGATTAGAAGCATACATTTTCATATATGTGCAGATAACGTTATCTTTCTATGAAACCATATATCATAGCATACATCAGTCAGTTAAACTGCAGGAATGAACATAGTTCTCCCATATTGGCTTCTCCAGAATAGAATTTACAATTCTTCTTCTCAACTACGTCTTGAATAATCAGGCCACATTTTATCTTAAAGACCTCATAGTACTGTATGGAGCACCTCAGTCTCAGACCGCTGGTTTACTTGTGGTTCCTAGGGGTATTTAAAAGTATAATAGGAGAGCCTTCAGCTTTCAGGCCCCTCTTTTGTGGATCCAGCTCCCAATTTGGATTTGGGAGACAAACAGTCTCTCTACTTTTAAGATTAGGCTTGAAACTTTCCTTTTTGAGCTTATAGTAAGCTTCATTTATAATTCCAGGTCTATACAGTATTTGAATCCCCCTTTAACTCTTGTAATTGAATAACTCTGGCTCTGTGGGTTAATTACAAAAATACGCAGAGTGGGTAAAAAGGAAAAAAGATGAATGGGTTTAACCTTTTTAAGAAGGTTTACACATTTTTATACATTTTATGTTTTTGCAGAAAATTGTATATTATCTATCTAGTCAGTGGAAAATTGCCACAGCTGTGACCTAAAGCTACAACGACCACTGACTTAAGGTGCATATGAGACCAGCTTATCAGCTCATGAATAGATAGCATTTGTCTTGGGGGATTAGGGTGAAACTTTATGGCCCTACAGAGTAGAATGCCAGGGCTTGTAATAAAACACATCAGATTCAATCACCTCAGACGCACCACAGCTGGAGGACACCTTGTTTCGTCTTGACTACCTTCCATCGAGTTATTGATTCCTCAGCAGGACCTTGTGATGCTTATTAACCCTGTGGATTGCCTCTTGCGGAAAGGGGAAAATGCTGGAATTCTCAAAGAGTAGAGAAAGGCAAAGTGAGGAAGCAAAGAGATGCAGTGAAGCATAAAAGCTGCCTCACTATTGGATTCCCGGTGAAAATGTCAAATTATCCCAGAGCGTGACATACAAATATGACAAATTTAAAGTAACTCATGTCTGACAAATTATCTTCAGTTAAAATGAGTGTGTTGCTATATCAACATTTGACGAAACATCAAATTCTGTTTTCCTGACAAATTCTAAACACCAAAGGAACCAGAAAATTACATCCTCAAACATGGTCAGGCTATCATGCCAAAGTGTGTGTGTGTGTGTGTGTGCGTGTGTGTGTGTGTGTGCGTGCACACATGCACATTTATGTGGTTTGGGACTGTGTTTGACAACATTCAGCTATGTTTCTCTCCTTCTGCATTTGTTTCATTTCTTCATGTTGATGCACTTCAGTTCCAAGTTTGGCTGTTTCACTTCTTTTAAACACCAATTTCAGCAAATCAAGTTCAATTTAGGAACTTTAGGAACACTGCTGCAAAAAATTCAGCCTTTGCACCCAAACAGGAAATGCGACCCTAAACACAGGATATAAAAAGCAAGACAAGACTTAGTTTTAAATTTATTTATTTTTTATTGTTTGAATTTAAAACTTAACACACTTCTCAAGAATGGTCCTTCAGGATCTTTTAAACAGCCGGATGAATCTCAGGATCTTTTTTAACGGCTGGATGAATCTCAGGATCTTTTTTAACGGCTGGATGAATCTCAGGATCTTTTAAATAGCTGGATAAAAATCCGGATCTATTAAACAGCTGGATGAATTGCTTCTTCAAAGATCTATTCTTTGGTTCTTTCTGAGCCTCCACCTGAGCCTTCTGTAAATGATTGGCTCGGCTCATTCCGTCATCTATGATTTTATCATTCTTCTCCATATTCTCATCAATTGACTTCTTCAGCGATCTTAGTGCTTCCTGGATGACGGACCTTTCCTGGCGCCATTTTGATCGTTCTTTTTCCAGGTTTTCCTGGAACTTCATTGCTGCCGTTTTCATCATTTCTGCTGTTTTGCTGTGTTCAGCCAGGAGACGTGACACGTCCTCCTCCCTTTGACGTTTTTCCTCCTCGAGTGCCCTTTGTGCCTTGGTCAGCGCTTCCTGAAAGCTCTTATTTACAGCAAGCTGTTGTTCTAGGAGCTTCTCAGTGTGAATTTCCTGTTGTTGTTCACTGATGACAGCTGCTTCTAGCTGTTCTAGCTTTGCTATGGATCCTCCCTTTTTGCCTTTTTCCCCTGTCCCTGAGTCAGAGGTGCCAGCTACAGAGGATGTGGATGGCTGTATTTCTGTAGCTGAGACAGGCTGGGGTCTGAGACCTGCAGCAGCCTGGAGTTTATCCATTTTAGGAGGCATTTTCAGCTCGGGTGTGCTGATACATGCAGCTGCAGGCTGTGCAGGACTCACTTCTCCTTCCATCTCAGGTTTGAACTCTTCTTGTTGACTCCTGAGAAGTTCCTTCAGCTGCTCTTTCTCCTTAAATAAAACAGATATGTCTTGTTGGAGTGCAGTTTTCTGTTTGTCCTTATCTTCCAAGATGTAATGGAACTCAATCTCAGAGATCCACTGGCAATTTTTTAGAAAACCTTCAAAATCACCACTGGTGTTTAAAGGCTGGACAGCAGACTGTACTCTGGCCTCAGTGGAAGTTGTGGGCAACATCTCCTCCTTTTGATCAGCCGTATGGTTTTCCAGATGGTTCTTCAGCTCTGCTATCTCTTGCATTAAAGCAGCCTTTTCTCCTTCAAGCCTGCCGATCATTTTTTCTTTGTCAGCAATGTGCTGAAAATTGCCTCCCCAAAGTCCAGATTTTCCCTTTTTACCGCTATCTGTGTTTTTTCTGTTAATACACAGCAGTTTCAAAAGTGGATGTGCATCTTTTGCTGCAGGCTGAAGAGTGGACACCATTTCTGACCTTGTGAGGGTTTCTGAAGGCTGGGGTTCAGGGGCAGTGACAGGCTCTGGCTGGCAGGATGTGCAGAGTGGTATTTCTGGCTGATCACCGGGCTGATCGATGGGGTCAGCTTCAGTGCCAAGTTGGAAGTCTTGCTGAAAACCACAGCAATGGGTGTCGGTTTCAGGATTGAGAGGAATTTCTTGTCGATCATCCCATTCAAGGTAGTTAACGTTATCACTCTCTCCTGGCTGCTGAGACATCTTGCAATCTTGGTTCACTGATCTGTATTCAGATGTTTCCAAATGTTCCACAGGCTGTTTCTACTTCTTTGAAGTGTTGAATGCTGTGAACAAACTGAGTTTCTCTTAAAGGGAAACATCAAGGGCAAAAAAATCAAAGGAAAAATGTCATATTATAATGATCTAAGACTTACAGTTGTCACCGTTCAATATGCAAATTAGGTTGTCATGTGACTTTTAGGATTTGACCTCAGTCATATAAAAACAGAGCTGCTCTGAGTTACAGTGCTGCATGTTTAGCTCTTCCAGTTCAGTGTTGGTCAGACAATGTCAAGGTTATGGGTTCAATTCCCAGCATTGGTGGAAATCTTTCTCAAATGTCTTTTTTTTTTTTAATGTTGTCATAGCAACACAGAGACACATACATTCACCCAGTGCCACTCGTGTGTGTCTGTGTGCACGCACGTGTGTGTGTGTGTCTGTGTGTGGGGTGACGGGCTTAGTGTGACCACCAAAGCTATAAATGAGTCTGCTGATGTTTCTGAGGCCCTTTGGATAAAAACGTCTACCCAGTTGCTCGCATTAATTTGCATGTTCTGTCACAGTAGAGCCTTAAACAGACTAAAAGGTGGAGGCAGACCAGCTTGAACTTTCAATGAGTAAATCATGAATTCTCCAGTCCTGCTCCTTCATATTGTGTGTATTCAAACACCTTTGAGTGGAACCCAACTGGCAACTCCCAAGTCACAGTTTGTGAGTGAGTGACACGGAATTCAGTATGTTGCAACCTGACATCTGTTACCTCTTTTAAGAAGAAACCCTAGGGGCAAAATCAGTAATTTCATATGCTGGTCAATTTTTACATTTTGGGATAGCAGCACTGCTTCTCTTTGTCTATTGGACATTTATTGAAGGTATCAACTAGGAAATTGTATGATACAATCTGTTACATAACATTGAAAAAAACAAATTAAAAACAGAAACATGGTTTAACGGTCTCAGATGAGTTTGTTTTCATGCGCTGAGTCAGAAATCTTTACTTCAGTATGGTTTTATCACCAAACTTTCTTGTTTAAAGAAAGAGCCTGATTTAAAGAACATTTTGTTCCTAAAAACACAGTGAAAAATCAGTATTGTTGAATTTATGAATAAAAGCAGATTTACAAAAAGTTGAAACAAAACCTAAACAAAAACCTTTACTTTAAATGTAGAAATGAGGCAGACATATACACACAATATATGCACATGTGACAAAGCCAGGTTTAAAATCATTTAATCTTAACAATGTAAATAATTGTTCAGATATCTATTAATGATACACGTTACTCTTGTGTGTGTGTACTGGGGAGAATTCTGAGTAATCAATAACTCGATGGAAGGTAGTTAAGAAGAAACAAGGTGTCCTCCATAAGTTTAATGCAAGACTAATTAACTGCATTTAAATATTGGTAATTACAGTATTTAATTTCAGAAGACATACTTACACTTCTCATGCCTACCTTAAATAGTGCTCTTGTGTAATTAAAATTTTTTTTTGACAGTTTTGCTAACTTTTGGGATTTACAGTGCAGTTAAAATTGCTTGCCTTATTTACCTTTACTGTCTCTTAAATATCTTTTTAAAACTTCTTAAAACTCTTAATACTTTGTTTTTCCTATTCATTTGATCTAATTAATTTGATTGGCTTCACCTTCTCTAAGACTTGTGCTGAGATGAAAATCAGTAGCACATCTTAACTGATCTCACGTTACTGTCTTGGAAAATCACGTACAGTCTCCTTTTTGTTAGGAACGACATGCTACTCTATGGAAAACTACATCAGGATCTTGTTCAAGGGTGAAACTTTTAGTGTGTCACACAGTAGACAGTTATATGTAAAAGACCAGATTGCTTGAAGCAGAAGCTTGATGTCTGAAGTAAGTCATTCTGGCTACCTTCATATAATGTCTCATTTGGGATAGAAAGGCAGCTGAAACAGCCTCTTCTGTGCATTGAAAAGAGCCACTGAAGATGTTTCATAAAGATGTATCATTACCCTCTCTTCCCTCTCATTCCAGACACTTAGGTGAGGCGATACCATATGGTCTGGGCTTGGAGGAACTTGAAAATATATTATGGATAAAGAGTGTGGAGATTACTTTTACTTGGGCCTGTTACTACTAAAACCTATATAAGAAATATAACCATGTTAGCAGCAGAACAGCCAGCATCCCTGAATCATGGGTGAGCAAAATTAGAATTCATTCAACATTGTCATTTACATCTCCACAAATATAGCAAATGAAAACTAAAAAAGTAGTGATCCATTTTAAATTTTAACATTCCATTCCAAAGCTACTCTAATGTCCTCCACTCTCAGAGGGCTTTCCAAAACCTTTTGATACATACTGAAAGGATTTGCTCCCATTAAGCCACAGGAACATTAGTGTTAGACTACTGATGTAGGAAGAGAAAGGCCTGTATCACAGTCAGTGCTCCAGTTCTTCCCAAAGATGTTCATCACGCGACTTTGCACGCGGGAGCGTTGCAGCATTGTCACGTTCCAGCATATTCATATCATAAATAAAAAATACTTACAATTTTCCAGCCCGTTCGGTGTTTAACATTCAGAGGCTGAAAACAGCACTTCACCGAGAAGAAGAAAACTTCATCATTTCAAAATGTAAAATCAAATTCGGTCTTCGGAGTCCATTTGACTACACGACACACATGCTGCACATCAGACACTCGAGACTAAAAGCCTTGTTACGCTTGTGTGTGAGCATTGATTCATGCCTGTAGACTGTGAATGCATTCCCACTGATGCACACTCCAAAGGGATTCTTCAAAAGCCTGCCTGAGCCTAAAGAGCCTCCTCTTGTAATTCACCTGCACAAACTGAGTTCTGTTCCTCTGAGTGCTCTGCTTTTCGAAAGAGACATGTTTTCCTCAGTGCACAGCCAGTGGTAATCAGGAATGTGAAACGGTGCATAGAAAGGCAAAGAAAATTGTGATTTCCTGCCAGAACTGAAAGGAAATTTTATATTACGAATGTCTTTAGGAACTACAAGGTGGGCGATAATTTTTGCCAGCGATGAAAGCAAATGCTTATTGTGTTCACCTTGTGCTTCCATCTGTCTGTATGTACAGTTTGTGAGTCATCATGGAAAAAAGTATCGAATCTGGCAGGAACAACAGACCAAGAGGCAGTCTTGAAACCATACAGATGTGTAGTTGGGAGATGAAAGTAAAAGCAGCATTTGAGGATAGGTGTAGTCAGACCAAGGGACTTCATTCACTCAAAAAAGAAGTGCAAAAACTGCTGTTCCTCAACTGAGGCTGGCTCCACAAGTGAGTTGTTACTCAGAGTCCCTCATCCAAATATTCAGCTTCAGAGATTTGTAGCTAATTTTACCCATTTATAATAACTGCACGGATGGTCAGCTGACCTATTCAAACATTATTCAGGCTTAAAATTACGGTCGTCGCTTCTTTGAACAGGATCATGTTCAGTCAAAGAAGCAACCAATAACTCTACTTTAGTTTTGGTCAGTCAAATTGTAATATTCAAGTGACGTTATGGTAGCTATCTTAGTATTTTCTACCTTCTATCACCTTCTTACACCTTAAATACTATAACCACTTATATGGTAGCTTTAGCTACGCCTGACAATCAGTTAATGTGCTTCTTTCATGTTGAACTGAACAATGCTCTGCTCTTGTGCGGACAGCATTTCAGTGTTCATTAAAAGACTTTTACACCTTAAAGTAGCATTTCCGCAGCTTAAAGTAACATTAACTTCGGCTAAAGCGGTTTGAGGAACCAAGATGGATTAGTGTCTCCTGGAGCACCTATTGTCATGGTAACAACAAAAGAATTCTCGCTCTTTATGTTACTATTGTAACCATGAGATACAGTTCCTCACTTTTTGAACATGCAGACCACCAACTCCTATCATTTGTGCTAAGTAAACGTTAATGTATTATACAGTGATAATGAAACATGTTGGAACTTACCCCAACATGTTTAAGCTCTGTGTATGTCATCTTAAAGGTAAATTCTGCAACAAACAGGCAACCACAGGAAGCAAAATGAAGTCACTCTCAGGTTTCTCCCTGCCTCTCAGAAGCACACATAAACACACACACTCCCTTGGTGTGTTTGATGTGCTCTCTATAATCCTCTTCAGTAATAGGAAGGAGCTGTTTTGTGCCACAGGGAAAAGCCATCATGTAGAACAGCTGCTCCAGGCTCAGGCTGATCAAATTATTACCTGGCTAATCTGACCTGCTTGCTGCTTTGTAGTTTACCAGCTACTTGGCGTAAACAAATCCCTGGAAAACAACCTCTGCTGCCCTGACTGAAGTTGTGATGCCTTTTTGTTGTAAAGTTGTTCATGAAGAAAGACTTCAATATTACCAGGGGCACCAGCGTGGGCTCGTTTAGTTTCATCTGCATTTGGACAAATAACCAAACATGTGGAGGTCTCTTAGTCGGATGATCAAATGGAGCTTCATGAATGATATTTAGTTTAGGCTTTTTTTCCTAACCTCCAGTACTGTTTTCCCCACTGGTTACAAAAACAGGCCCTATTATTCTCATTTTCAGCTCTCTCTCGCTCTCTCTCTCTCTGTCTCTCTAGATAGATAGATAAATAGATGAATATTGCTCTTCTACTAAAGTACTGTAGTGTAGCATGATTCACAGCTTAAAATGTAAGGGCTGTCTGATCAGCTGTGTGATTTATTTATTTATTTTTTTAGCTTCATCCTCCTCCTTTTAAGCCAGCTTACTACTGATTGCTGGCCCCTCAGAAGTGTTTAACAGCAGGTAGTTTAGGATTCTGTGCTTACAGTCAGAGCTGCATGCCTGAGATGGCCTTATTGGGGATTTGTGCACTCCATGATGTCACTGAGAGCCACAAGTAGACTGTGTATGCTGTCTATATGGACAGCATACGGAGAGGGGTTTTCACCCACTGCAGATGAGCTTCTGCACGGTTCTCTAAAATCCCGTCCTCACGTTGCTGGACGGGGATGACCAATGTGTCGGTCGAATGCTGATTGGTTGACAAGTGGGACAGAATAGGGAAGGGCGCAACAGCGGAGTTCACCAGGAACTGAAGAAGCACAGAAAAATCATCAAAGATCAAAAATACAGCATGAAAAGTGCAGACAGTGGCTGCAGTGGATACGTTTCATTGTTTTTAACAGTTTTTTTAGCTGACAAGAGTGGCACCCCATGTGGTCTTGCCAGCCTGCTGCTGGAAGCCCATGTGCTTTAAGGTTTGATGTGTTGTGCATTCAGAGATGCTCTTCTGCATACCTTGGTTGTAACAAGCGGTTATTTGAGTTACTGCTGCCTCTTAACTTAATGTTGCACAATATGCGTTCCCAAAATGTAGAAACAGATTAAATTGTTATACTTCTGCTCCTGCTACATATGAAACATAGCATGGAGTATTTTAAATGTTAAACACAAGGACACTCGAAAGAACTGAATTAACTGCAACAGTGCAATGAGATGGAAGGTTTCCATAGTCGCTCATCAAATCTTTTTTTTCCTTTTGTGTTTCTGTTTGCTTGCTTGATTGTGGGCATTTTTGTCGATCATAGCTATGCATTTCCAATGAATGGTGGTGTGACTGAATGAAGATACTCTGTGGACACAGCAGGTAGTTGGCTGTGTTTGTCTAGAACTGACAGGAGCAGTGTATTCAGTCATCAAGGCCATAGTGACACGGGCAGGAAATGTGGAGTAAATGACATTCACTCACAAACGACAATTGGAAATCCTGTCATCACAAACTCTGTCTTTAGTGATTCAGTGCA
Organism: Andinoacara biseriatus; assembly: GCA_015108635.1. NCBI lineage: Eukaryota > Metazoa > Chordata > Actinopteri > Cichliformes > Cichlidae > Andinoacara > Andinoacara biseriatus. The sequence continues at coordinate 25,971 of VUQJ01029182.1, read as the reverse complement.
GAAACATGACAAAAATATGCAGCCTGTGGTTCATTTCTGCGCTCCAGCCTCAAGTCTTTGCTATTGTTGAGGGGTTGATGACAATGGGTGTGTATTTGTATGTCCTTGTATTATTGGTATATAGCTTTAGCTTACAATAGTCTCCCTTGAGGAGACTGTTGTGATTTGGCGCTATATAAATAAAACTGAATTGAATGTGTGAGTGCGTGAATGTCGTGTATTTGTGGGTATGCGGGCTGTGTGTATTGGCGCGTGTGTGTATGTGTGTTCAGCTGCGCCTGGGTCTGGGGCTTGCTGAGCCTTGGCCCATGTGGGACATGATCATGAAGGGTGGGGGTTACCCCTCCCTACTACTTCCCTCTGGTCATTGCTGCCTCCAACTGGATGTGAGTGCCTGTTGGTTCTGGGGTGCATTGCTGGATGTTTTGGCATGGTTGTTGGTCTGCTCACTTGGCGGTCGTGGGGCCTCGGGGGCCGTGTACTCGTCTCATGCTGGCCTCCAGCGGGGTGGGCTGCTCATTGCCTCTGGCTCTCTGCGGCTCTTGCCCTTTGGCCGTGAGGGCTCTGTCTAAGCCTCCCTCCTTCCTCTTCTGGGGTGTGCATGTGTAGCCTTGGGTCTTTTGAGCTCCTGGGAGGCTGCAGATGGCCCCGGTTCCTTGGTCCCTAGGTCTTTCTCTGTCTGACTCTGGCTCCTGGGGGTGTTGTGGTGGCTTCTCACCCTCATTATTAAGTAAGTTTCATGACAAAGTCTTACACACAAGATTGTTTGTGTAGCTATATTTTTCTTTTCTCTTTTTGTGCTGTTTTTTTGTATACATTTTTTATTTATTTTGTCTAAACAGGCGCATCAGTTGGTGAACCACTGTATGCACTCTGTCCCCTTATTCCTCCTATTTTCTCCACCTTTTCCTTTTTTTTTTTCATTCTTGCTCTTTTCATCCTGCCCGTCTGACCTGGCAAGATCATATTACACATGCAGTTGTTTAAATAATAAAAAGAAATAAAATAAAATGGAAAACATTAATGAGAGGAACCTATAGAGAGTTTATAGAACTCAAATATGTTTGGCACAACAGCACATTTAGATCATGATTTTTGATTGCAAATGCTGCCAGACAGGACAGGCTTAAATAAAAAAAAAGTTTTTGCTATTCTAAGACATTTCACAAGAGCTTGCTTCTCAGTGTAGATTAGTGGCATTTATCTCAATGCCAGTAAAGAGCTTGTATTCAGCCCTTCCAAATCCAAAGCAAGCAAATGATTTTCCTCACTGAAAAATTAAATAAATAAATAAAGGAACACTTTTTAATCAGAGTTTAGCATCAAGTCAGTTAAACTTCTGGTATATTGATCTGGTCAGTTCAGTAGCAGAGGGGGGTTTTAATCAGTTTCAGCTGTTAATATAATTAACACCAGGTGCAATGGAGGGGCAACAATGAGACAATCCTGGAAACTGTAATGGTTTTACAGGTGGAGGACAGTGACATTTCTCATCTTTCTCGGTTGTTTTTTCACTAGTTTTCATTTGACTAGGGTCAGTGTCACAACTGGTAGCATGAGACTGCCACATCAAGTTTTTCACTTTGATTTTTTCGTGACTTCATACTCTCACACTTATGGTCTGCTTTATTGGCCGTCTGTGTTGACTTACGTTGGCAATTAATGACATCAACTTGGGGACATCAATTATAATCTTTCTTGAGATTAATGATCTTGGGAATGTTTTTCCCAGCTGGCAGCTGACTGCAGGAGGCAGTAGTCATTACAACCAATGGACAACTTGACAACAGCTTCTTCAAAGTGAAAGTATTCATTATTTAATCCACCTGGGAGGCCTTGCTGATTGGAAATTACTACATAGGGACCTTATGTTTTTCATTAAGTCTGCAATAAATGTGTCAGTGATTCTCTACAGTTTGATGTTACTTTATCATTGGGTAATTTGACACTGCTCAGATTGACATCTGGTGTTTCCAGCAGGTGCATCTGGCGTTGCTATCATACTATTTAAATGGTTACACCTTGGATATTTAAAATGTCAGTCCTCGAAAAAGTGCTCACAAGTAATTTTGTTGGTTTGTTGTTGCATGGCCAGAATACCACAGCATTTTTTTTTTTTTTTTATGCAGAGATGGAGTTACTGTAAGGCAGACTGTATCCCGTCCATCCATGCTCAGTGGGAACCTCTTTTAACGGGCAAGAAAGCATTCTGATACATTTTTCCAAAGAACTCCTTTTTGTTTTTCTCCAAAACATAGAGTTAGGGTTAAGGCCATGACTGAGACCTCACAGGATTAAAATATTGTGTTACTATCCTTGTTCTGTTATAGCTTTTCTCTTTTATCGAAGTAATCCGAAAACCTTGTTCCCTAATTATTTGTTCCACAATTTTGTGTCTAAGAAATGTCTCAAAGAGTGGCTTTGATATCTGATAGCAAAGCAGAAATTAAAGAGGCCTCATAAATTACTGCTGGGAAAATAGGATGGAGATGGTAAAACTCACAATATATGAATACAGATATAAACTTTTTGCATTATTATGACTAGTTGAAATTACCTATGTGAATCATGTGAAATGAAATGAAAGACTTCCTTTGATGGAAAAATGCCATCTGGTTAATGGGCATTAGTATGGCGACTGCAACCTCTGAGCTTCTAATTGCAAACTCTCTGAACCTCCACCTTTGTTGCTCTGAAGCATCTGGCTGTGGATCAGTTGGAAGAAATATGATCAGCCCGACAGCTGTACTTTTTTTTCTCTCTAACAGAAGCAACAACACTAAATCTCTTGTGGACCTGCATCATGGCAACAAATTTACATCCAAAGTGTTCAGAGCAAAAATGAAGAAATTGTGTTACTGGAAGGTTACAGCACCAACAACCCTCATGCTCTACAAATCACACCAGATGCTGTGGTTATTTTGTCTTTCATTTTGTCTAGTTTTGGAAGTGTCAGAGAGGAGGAAAGGTAAACATATAATTTGAAGTTGGTTTGAAAAATGTGGACTTGAGTAAACAAACCTCAGGAGCAGAAATGGGCCTGCTTTCCATGCCATCAACTTGTCACGTTGCATCACGTCCAATATTTGGCTACCATTTCACTCCTAGGTTAAAAAAAGAAGAAAAAAAAAACTAGCTCTGCAGCTACGACTCAGTTATCTTTTAACATGTCTTTACTACTTGATATTTTGGATTCAAAAATCTTGCTTGCTGGAAAACACTGCCCACAGGAATGTTTTTTGTTTGTTACACCACTCAACACTGACCAGTTTCTGTCACAAAAACATATACTGTGTATTATTTGTGATGCCAGGTGCTCATGGAGTGCAGTTCGCTTCTTAAGCCAGCAGGTGTGAATCATATCAGGGCGTGGTGCTGTCCAGCTCTTCATATGTGAGACTCTTTCTTGGATGTCTGCTTCTGTGATGGTTACTGGCTCCTGTTCAGGGAGGTTGCTGTGGTCTGCTCTCAAATCCACTAGCCACTGAGCATTGGTGTTGTGTGTTGCATCCTTCTCCCATATGCTTTTCCAGTATTGCTCCGTCTCCAGCCTTGGTGGGGGTGCTCTTCTCATACTGTTCCCCTGCCACTGAGAGTATACCTTGGATGGTTCAGTGGAGAACATCTATCTCTCTGGTATAGCTCTATAGTCAGTTAGCCAAGGCTGTGAGTCTTTGCTTGGCAGTCTCTAAGGCAGGGGTGTCAAACTCCAGACCTCGAGGGCTGGTGTCCTGCAGGTATTAGATGTGTTCCTGATCCAACACACCTGAGTCACCTCCTCAGTATGCAGTCAAGTTCTCCAGAGTCCTGCTAATGACTTCTATATTTGACTCAGGTGTGTTTGATCAGGGACACATTTAAAACCTGCAGGGCACCGGCCCTCGAGGCCTGGAGCTTGACACCTCTGCTCTAAGGCCTTAGGTATAGATAGTTTGCTCTACTTCTTAGGCACCTCTTTCTTCATCACACCTTTCTGCAACTCTCATAGCTGGCTAACTTCCCTCTGAGCTGCCTTGATCTTAGCCTGTAGTCATCTTTTACATCATGGATAGTACTGCTCCTTGTGGCTGTTTATGGTACATATCAACCTCTTGTTCCAAACATGG
>VUQJ01029182.1:8146-21845 GCA_015108635.1 Andinoacara biseriatus | reverse complement strand
TGTCCAGCTCTTCATATGTGAGACTCTTTCTTGGATGTGTGCCGCTGTGGTGGTTACTGGAGCCTGTTCAGGGAGGTTGCTGCCTTAGATCCACTAGCCACTGAGCACTATATTGTCAGATTGTCTGTTTCCCTCACCTCAGTGTTTCCCAGCTCCAGAGAGTTATGTTGACTAAGTTTACAGTTTTCAGTTTACTAATGTAATGTTTTACTAGTCTTCAGTTCTGTTTTGGACATTGTATTTGGCCTTTTGTTTACCTGCCATCACCCCTGAATAAAATGGCCCACTTTGAGATTAGCTCAGTCTGCCTTCAAGTCCTGCATTTGGATCCTAACTTCTTCCATCTTTCACGTCTTCAGAACATGACCGTGGGGGGCAAACTATCTGCAGCTGGTGATCAGTATCTGAAAGTCATGTCATTAAGAAACGGGAAGATCTGACACAGGACCTGAGAGATGCATCTGACTCTTCAGCTAATCCATCCACTGTTTACCAAAGTCTCATTTGAAATGGTCTCAATGAAGGGTGGCTGTCATGAAGCCAAAAGGCTGATTTATGCCAGATTATACTTTACAAGAACTGGACTGAAATTCAGTGGCAACAGGCCTTATGGAATGATTAATCCAAATTTGAAATTTGTAGTTCAGATTGTACGGAGGAGGTCATGAGAAGGGTACAACAGTGAGTGTCTACAGCTGTCTGTTAAACATGGCAAAGGCTCTGTCATGGTTTGGGCTGTATTTTAGACTGGGTTAGTGGGGATCTCGTCAAAATTGAAGGAATTATGAATGCAGAAAAGTACTGTCAGGTTTTGATAGACTATTCTATACCATCTGGAAAGTGTGTGATTGGCAAAAATCCCAAACACACTGCCAGTGCAAAAACATACTTGGATAGAAAAAACACAGTGGATCGCTATCAGTCGTGGATTGGCCTTCCCAGAGTCCGAACCTTAACAGCAGTGTGAATCAGAACAAAAGGCAGCCAACATCCAAAGAAGAGCTTTGGAGTGTCCTTGAAGAAGCCTGGAGAACTATCCCTGAAGACTACTTGACGAACAGTTCAGGGTGCATTAAAGAATAGCATGACTTTCATGCTTGCTAGCAAAATATAAAGAAATGAGGGGTGCCTCGAGACTTTTCCACAGTATTGTATTAGCGTGAGGAATTTTTTTTCCTTTCAGAGTTTTAATGGCAAAAAATTCAAAGCAAGAGAGACAGAGCAAATGTTAAGACTAACTATAACAGATCTACTATGACCTCCTTGGAACCCTTGAAAATGCAGTTTTACCTATAAAAATAAAACTGGCTGTGAATATAAGTTCTTAATGTGTAAAGTTAGTACAATAGCTTTCAAAATTGAACAAAAATGTATAGTAATTCCTCCTGAAATGTAGTCCAGTAGTGTCTTAACTACACACCGCTGGACTACATTTCAGTAGGAATTCTTAAGAACCCCAACTCAGACTTTCTCTTATAGCTCATGTTCTCATCTTTCACCTCAAATAATGAAGTCATCACACATTAACTTTTCTTTTGCTCCCTGGGAACTGTGCCAGGGGTGGCTAAGGATGCCAGCAAATGAAAATTCAAATTCCTTGATCGTTATTATGTATGTATGATATGTAATGTGGTCTGGAACACTGGGACTGACAGCCCCCACACCTGTCAGTCATCTTCATTGCATCACTGTCTAGTGGCTCACCCAGTGGTGGGTAGCGGTACGATCACTCTTATGCAAAAGCACCCATAAATAATCACACATTCTGTCTCACTGTTGCCCCATTTGAAGGAGATGTTTTACACACCTGAACATCTGTCTGCCACTTTGTATTTCTTTGGCAGCCTTTGATAAGTCAAGTTAGTGTCCTAAGAAGTTCCAGATTTTCATTAATCTGTAGTAAACCACATCTTCAATTGTGTTCCACCTCCACAAAGACTCATTTAAGGAAAATCAATTTTCTCCCTGGTAATTGGAAAGAATGGCATTTGGCTGATTAATTAAAAGGCAGAAAGAAAATGGGCATATGTGCTTTGCCTTATAATTTGGTGCTACTCTGTGTCATGAAAACTACGAGTATTGTTAGTGATAATGGATAGTATGTAAATGGTTGTGCAGGACTGAACAATTACTACAAAAACTCACCTTTGGCTGCTATAATTAAATTGGCAACTACAGCATGCAGAGCCAGTGCTAGATCTAAATGCATGCGTCAAAATTTGATTGAGCAGAGAAAGGGGAAAAAATATAGAACGACAGATACCCATAAGTCATTCTCATTTCTTTCTGGATTCTGAATTGTGCTTTCAATCCATACAGCTGTGCTTTAAAATAAAGGTTTGTTACTTTTTCCCAAAATTCATTAAAAAATAGTTCATATTACTGTGAGTTTCCAGCAATTGCCAACCAATTCTATGATAAGTAAGCCAATGGTGCAGCTCTTTTAATCACACAAAACCCTCAGAAGACCTGGAAAAAAAGCATCCGTTACACATCACTGTTGCTTTAAACTCCATGAAAATTGATGAGAGTTGCACAGTGTCCCTACTGATATACACACTGATATGAAATCTCTGTTAAGGACCAAAGCAAAAAAACCAAAAAAAAAACTTTACTCAGTCATGCATCTGAAGCGATTATTCTGGGTCACAGGTTCAAACAGTAACTGTAGTTCTTTGCTGTTCTGCTGTGTTGTGTTTTGCCTGGAGCTGCAGGTTTGCGTGTTCGCTCTTTTCTTTTCATCTTTATTTTCTCTAAACCATATACCTCTTCTGGCTGTATTCCTACCTCTTAGGAAGGAGACACAGTGACGCATCTAAACACTCTTTTACAAATGCACAACACAACATATGCCTCTGCTGAGAGCAAATTGGGGTTCAGTCCTGCCCCCCAAAAATGAATCTGCACATGCAACAACCTGGGTGTAGACACTATTCCAGATAGTGAGATAAATAATGCTCATATTGTACATTTATCCACTTCTACGTCACCAGATGCCTGTACTACAAAGCAGAATTTTGTCTTATCCAGGTAACTTCAGGGTTAACTTGGATTTTCTGAACTACAAAGCTGGTTCACCTCCTACCAGGGTATATCACCAAGGTAGCTGTTGCTGTAGGCCTTACCTGCTCTGTTATATTTGAGACTAGAGATGAATAAGCATGAAATCACCACCTACTGATTAATCAATTCTTCAGAAAATAGCATCACAGTTCCTGGGAGATCCCTCAGACCTCTGTGTACGAATAGTAGGAGTTTTTCAGTAGCATCTAATGTCTTTTTGTTTCCCCAGTGAGCATCCATAAAACATATACATTCCCCTAAAACACACAAATACTCACGTTTTATTTGATTATTTATTATATTATTATTATTCTATAAGCATTAATGCATGATCCTAAAACAGACACAAATTTGCACGTAATCTAAGCCTTCATTTGGAAGGAAGTAAATAATAAATATAAAAACAGAATTAAGACCTTTGAACACTAAAACTTTCTAAGTATAACAACTAAGAAAGTTTTAGTGTTCAAAGGTCTTAATTCTGTTTTTATGTTCCAGTAGTGAACTGGTGAAATTCTCAGCACAAGACAACCTCAGCATGGCACAGCACCAGGCGATCAACCGCTGGCTAGAACCCTGCTTTACCACCGACACACTACAATGTGTCATATAATATCTGAATTTAACAGCTGAAAATGTTATGACATCACCCAGAGATTTTACTGTGTTGTTTATTTTATTTTTCCCCCCGTATTCTGTGTGTTTCAATTCACTACAATTTAATTATAATCAGTGAAATTCTTCCTACAACATACCTACTAAAGGGATGTCCTGAAGAAAAGCTTGTGAATAAAGGTGGAGATCATGTGGACTGTTGGATGCTAAAAACTAATGGTTTCTGGTATCACTTGTGTTTCTGTTTGCTGTCAACCATGACTTGAAAGACTGTCTCTGTCTTTCAGTATTTCTTTCCCCAAATAGATGCACCTGCTTAAACACAAACATTATATAATCCTTAATGGAAGTAGAAAATCATTAAAATGATTAAATGAATCATTTTTGTAAGCCATTTAAAGGAACTTATAGAGACAGTAATTCTGTTTATAGGGCATGACTCATTTTAGAGGATGATGACTAATAATCTGTTCCACTGGTGAACAACTTTATTACTACCATGACTGTCTGACATGGTAGATGGAAATATATATTTTGCTGGGAAAATGCCAAATAGGTGCTGTGATTTAGTGAAACATGTGCAGACATAAATGGAAGTACATTGTATAAGGTAATACCAGATTCTGCACCATTCTAACAAGCTTGGAGGTCAATATTTGGTATGACCTACTTTTTTCTTCAACACAGCATGACCTCCTAATTTTCAATCCAGTTCTTGTGTAATTTGGCATACCTCAAAATTTTCTCACCGTTTCCCTTCCTTAAGCATGACTTCTTGACAGCCACCCTTCCACTAAGGCTATTTCTGATGAGACTTCAGTTAACAGCAGATGGATCAACTGGTATCTCTGGCATATGTCAGGTCCATCTTTCCTGGATTTTTTTTAGTTTAAGGGCATGACTTTTGGATACTGTTCATCTGCTGTAGAAATTTTTAGGCCTGTCACTTAATTTCTTGTCCTACTCTTGTTTGGTTTCCTCAATTTTTTTTAAGGACACACTGCACAGCATGCCAAGATATTCCATGTCTTTGCCTAATAATAAAAATCTGTTTTTTATTAAGATGGATTTTTCTGTACATTTTGTAAAACCACCTCAGTTTCTTTCTTTGATCATGTCTTCTCTGCCTCAGAGATTCATCAGACATTTTTAGCTGCTTTATGACTTTCAAAGACCTCAACAGTCAGTGAGCAATGACCTTCAACTGTGATCTCCCAAATTGCAAGTGAGCAACAGTTGCAGATGTAGAAAATTCACTTTCACTAGAGCAGCAATAGTGCTGAGATCCAATCCTAGTTTTTGCTAGTTTATGTTTGGAAAGTATAAAATTAAAGCTTGTGTGTATGTATATTCTAATGGCTTAGCTAGCTAGTGGACCCAAAGATCTCAAGGCAGGGCAGTCTTCACTAGGGTAAGAATCTACACGTCGCAGCTGGTTCACAGACAGACAGGGGAAAATCCAAACACCAATATATCCAGGGTTAGTTTCTCACTCTCTCTCTGTTTCCTGTTCTCTGGGAACACCAGGGGTATCTGTGAGGAGAAAACAGCTTGGATGAGTTGACAGGTATCTCCAACAAACTTGTTAAACTGGGAACTGAGCCAATGACACTACCATGCGTTACAATACAATCCAGCGTTGACTGAAGGCCACTGCTCTGCTTACGAAGCCACCAGATGAGCAGATCACAAACAGGTGTGCTTCAGTGGCAGAAACCTACAGGTCCCGCCCACTGAAAATAAAGGAGAGAGAGGAGACAACACACAGGGAAACTTGAGAATACAAAGGTTCCGGCTCCAAACTTTAAAAAAATGTGATTAATTGCAATAAAATTTTAACGCGTTAAAATCTTTGTAATTAATTAATCGAAATTAACGTGTTAAAGTCACGGTCCTAATATATACACACACACACACACACACACACACACACACATATATATATATATATATATATAGGAAAGCAATGCTTTCTTTTAGCTAGTTTTCAGTAGTTTTTAAAGTCTCTGCTTTTTCTGTTTTAACTATATTAAAAAGTAGACCCACACAGAGATCAGGCCAAAATGTTATTAACAGTAAATTCAGTCATCATATATTGAAGATAAGTTGGCAGTTTTTTCATCAGGCAAAAATGTCATATTTTCTTTTACATTAAAGTGGTCTGAGAGAAACCTAGATTGAAGCCCCTGCATCTTCTGTTTTTAGGTTTTAGAAAAATAAGAACATTACAGGCTATTTTGGCTTTTCAGTGAGAGGGAATTCACTACTGGCTGGTCTTCTAATGCAAAATATGAGTGCACGACCCTTCAGATTGTGGTAAGCTTGATTCAGTGGCATAAAACCCTGCAGGAAATGTTGCTGTTGAAGCATTGGCACCAACCTGGGCTACAAAATAATCCAACAAAAGGAAAATGGACTAAAGGACCCTGACATAAAATACTTTCAAATGTGTCAATATCAGCAAGACACACTCAAAGAATCTAACTTAACGTGAGTAACTACACGTTACAGCTAACCCAGGAGAAGGTTAGCTGCCGGAGCATTTTTCTCTAATATCTAAATATCGTAATATTGCAAATAGTATAGACTTCTGCTAGCTATAGGCAGAGGTTCACTACTGTGGCTAGTTAAACTTTAGGTTTCTACGTATTTTACATATATATGTCTGGTGGGAGGGGAGTCCATCAGGTGAAGGACTATATATTTTGTTCTTTCCTCTTTTTGAAGCAGATTTTGGTCTACTGCAGCTTAAAATTGAGCACTCCTCACCCTATCTCTGAGGGAAAGGCCAGCCACCCTTCGGAGAAAGCTCATTTCGCTGCTTGTATCCCCAGTTTCATTCTTTCGATCAGCCATGACCATATAGTAGGTGAGGGTGGGGACGTAGTTCAACCGGTAAATTGACAGCTTTACTTTTATGCTCAGCTCTCTTATTACCACAATGGACCAGTGCAGTGTCACTGCAACTGCAGCCCAATTCCTTCTATTAATCTCCCGCTTACTTTCCCTCTCGCTAATTCTCATACATGCCGCTTAACACTCTGTTGCGAACCCTTCCATTGCGAGCTGGAGGCCACCAACTGATGAAGCCAACAGGACCACATCATCTGCAAAAAGCAAAAGTAAGATTCTGAGGCCACCATGGTGGAAGTCTTCCCCACCGGGAAACAATTTTGACTTATTACCAACAATGCGGACCAATCTCTCGCTGACGTTTTCAGGGACTGAATAGCCCACAACAACAGGCCAGACACCACATACTCCTGCAACACCCCCCACAGGATGTCCTGAGGGACATGGTCAAATGCCTTCTCCAGGTCTACAAAGCACATGTAGACTGGATGGGCAAACTATGGTCCCGCGTTTCACAACTGAGATGAAAACCTCATTGTTCCTCTGGAATCCGAGTTTCGACTAATAAATAATTTCTGCTTTCCGGCACCCTGACACAGATCTTCAAGGGAGGCTGAGGAGTGTGATTCCCCAATAGTTGGAGCACACTGTCCGGCCCTTCTTTTTGAAAATGGGGACCACCACCCCAGTCTGCTAATCCAGAGGCATGCCCCAGATCTCTATGTGATGTTGCAGAGGCATGTGAGCCAAGATGGCCCTAAAACATCCAGCACCTTCATGAACTCAGGGCAACTTACCAAGAAGTTGTTTAACTACTCAGTGACCTAACACCCCAGTGATGGGCGAGTCATCCCCAGACTCTGCTTCCTCTGCAGAAGGTGTGTTCAGTGGTATTAAGGAGGTTCTCAAAGTATTCCTTCCACCATCTGACTAATCCTGAGTTGAAGTCACCAGCGCCTCACCTGTACTACACACCGTGTGGATAGAGCAATGTTTTCCCCACCTGAGTCACCTGACAGTTTGCCTGCGGTCTGAAAGTCTTTTTCCATGGTCTCACTAAACTCCTCCCACACCGAAGTTTTTTGCTTCAGCCACCACCCTAGCTGCATTCCAGTTGCCCTGCCGGTACCAGTCAACTGCCTCCTTAGGACTACTTCTTCAGATTGACGATGAAGATTTCACAGACTGGGGCCTCTGCCAGGCATTTCCAGTGCACTCACACTATAAGTTTAGGTGCACCAGGTCTGACCAGCATCCACTGCGCCCCCTGATCCAACTCACAACCAGGTGGTGATCAGTTGAAAGCTCGGCTCCTCTCTACACTCAAATGTCAAGAACATATTGCCACAGATCTGATGATACGATTACAAAAACTGATCAGCAACCTGCATCTTAGGGGGTCCTTGTGCCATGTGCACATCCTTATGTTTGAACACAGGGTTTGGTATGGACAAACTGTGGTTTGCACAAAAGTTCAGTAACAGAACATCACTCAGGTTCAGATCAGACAGGCCATTCCTCCCAACCACACCCCTCCAGTTCTCACTGTCATTGCCCGCATGATTGTTAAAGTCTCCCAGTAGAATGAATGAGTGTTGAAGTCTCCCAGTAGGAGTCACTGGATGGAGCATCTTCTAGCATTCTGCCCAGTGACCGGGTACTCTGAACTGTCATTTGGAGCATAGGCACAAACAACAGTCAGGACCAATTACCTGCCCCAAAGGCACTAGGAAATGACCTTCTCACATACATGCAGCAAGCCGAGGGAATACAAGGATACCCACCCCAGCTCACCGCCTCTCAAATAGGGCAATTCCAGACTGGAAAAGAGTCCAGCCCCTCTCAGGGAGACTGGTTCCAAAGCACAGACCATGCACTGAGGTCTAGCTGGTATCTCTCAACCTCAGGCTCCTTTCCCTCCAAAGAGATGGTGTTCCATGTCCCAAAAGCCAGTCTTTAGGGGATCTAGCCAGGCATTGGTCCAGGGCCTCTTCCATTGACCGGCACCTGACACACACTTCACCTGACCCCTATGGTGCCTTGTGTGGGTGATGGGCCTACAGGAGGACAGCCCCATGTCCCTTCTTCGTGCTGTGCTTGGCTGGGCCCCATGGGCTAAGGCCCAGCCACCAGGTACTCTCCCTTGAGCTCCCTCCCCAGGCCTGGCTCCATGTTGTAACTCTATCCTGGGCAGGGTACACTGTTTGCTTGATGTATCTGCCATAAGAGTTGTTGGAATTGCTCTTTGTCTGGCCCCTCCCTGAGGACCAATTTGCTTAGGGAGACCCAGCCAGGGAACAAAAGCCCCCAGACAATTTAGCCCTTGGGATCACTGGGACACACACACAATAAGGTGGAAATTCACTCTCTTGTGCTTTTTATAATACTATAAATGGAAAGTAAAAGAGGGGGAGACAACACAGTTCTTTTTCCCGTTCTCAGAGTTAAGCAGAAATGATATGTGAATAAAGAATTTTAGACATCAGTTGGTTCAAAAGGTTTGTTAAAAAAATCTGTTTTAAAAGAGCTATATGGGGGAAAAGAGTAGCAAATCTTGATGATCTCCTGACAAATTGTTCTGAATAGTGATTTTAATCTTTTGTTATTGCAGCTTGCTGTTGAAGCTGCTCCTGTGCTTTTACTGTTGCTGTGTGCCTCGTTCTCATCTTCCTCTTTTTGAACTCCTTTTCTGTCTGTCTCCCATAAAAACAAGCATCGTTATTAGCCCTGCTGCTCCCACATGCTACGAATCTGCTGTAATTGAGACCTTGATCATCCCACACAAGACGATGCATCGATGGAAAGAGAGTGAGGAAGACAAGGTCCAATTAGCAACTCTGTAGCAGCCCTACTCCCGGGAGTTCCAGGTGGTCCCATGGATCTAATTTGGAGAAGACTTTGAGAACTCAAAAGTTATCTCAGTCAGTTTATGCAGAAGAATGTTCTCGCTGAAGAATGGTTTCCACATATTATTCATGCACTGAATACCTGCTCCTGCCAATCATCGGAGTTATTGCTATTCTAGTGAGGTCCCAAAGTACAGTACTGCCAGTAGAATGCCAGAAATTTTATTTCATATTGAAAATTTTTTTTTCTTTTTTTTTACTTCTGCATTCAATTTACTGTATTTTTTATCTAAAAAAAAAAACAAGGTCTTGACATCCCTAACACTGCCTTAGTCAGTATCTGGGACAATTCTGTGAGTTTGATGGTATCTGCACTGTAATTTTCAGTAAATATTTAAAGCAAAACAATTTGGTGGAATAAAAGTAACTGCTGTCATTGAGGCAGAATTACATAACATTTATTGAGCAAGTCCATGCCAAGTCAAAAAAAAAATAAAAATATATATATACATATACATATAGGGCAGCACAGTGGCACAGTGGTTAGCACTGCTGCCTCACAGTTTGAATACCATCTGGAAGGCCTGGGTTTGATTCCACTCTGGCCCAGCCTCTCTCTCACTGTGTGGAGTTTGCATGTTCTCCCTGTATCTGCGTGGGTTTCCCCCGAGTACTCCGGTTTCCTCCCACAGTCCAAAGACATGCACTTACTGGGGTTAGGTTAATTGGCCAATCTAAATTACCTATAGGTGTGAATGAGAGCATGAGTGTGATTGGTTGTCTGTAACTCTGTGTAGGCCCTGCGACAAGCTGGCGACCTGTCTGGGGTGTTCCCTGCCTCTTGCCCTATGCAAAAACTTAAAACAGCTCAAAGAAATTATGTGCAGCTAACAGTAACAGAAGGTTAATAAGAAATGTTAGCTTCAGAGCAGCTTTGTATTTAACATTGAATCTTTTAAAAACATCTGTTCCTTTTTATAATTGTTGACAGGCAACTCAGTGGGTGTCAGCTTACAATAATATTACAATCACTTATCCCAGCTGCGACGGAGTGAGAGGCAGGGTAAACCCTGGTTGGGCTCCCACCACCTGCCCTCACAGGGCTAACGAAGAGATGGAGAATGGAAGTTCATCTAACAGGCACGTTGCAACTTTGGGAGAACATGCAAACGTCACCAGCCAGACAGGAAGTTTGAGCCCAGATCCATTTTACAGTTTGCCAAGAATGCTGTCAATTGCACCCCTCTGATCGCAGGCCAAATCCTTCCTTTTCTCTTTTGTAATACAGAGGTAACTACATTAAAGGTTTCTGGTAAAACAGTGTAACCAGGCTGAAGATTAAAATCTGGGAAATTTGTGATGATAAGACCATTGTTGGTACAAAATAGGCCACAAACACATGGTCTGTCACATGTGTTTTTGTCACTATGGTTGTCCCCCACTAGGATTCTTTGCCTCACAACATCACTTATTTTTACAGGGCTTTAATTGGTTTACTGAAATATATATCTTTATCAGTAAAGCAGTTAAAGAACTCTCCCACAACCAGCCTCATCCCAAGGTTTATTTTTTGAGAATTAAGAGCACCCCTTGAGCTACAATAATCTCAGCTCTGGGAGTGCAAGCATCGCCTCATCAGATGAACTAAAAAGAATTTACCATTTCTCCATTTGAAATGGTGTGAGTCAGACTCAGTCTGTTACTTTACAGAAATGCAGTACAGATTGAAAGCTCGTCTCACTTTGTAGCTTAAGTAGTTCAAGTTTAATAAGTAGTGTCTTGCTTCAGATCAAAGCTGTAGGTTGTGCCTTACCCTCAACTTGTACTCAGACCTTTTCCTCCTTTCTTTCCCTGCTCTTTTTATTCTGCATAATGCTTTCTTCATGACAGCAACTTGCATCACCCTCAGAGTTTTTTCAGTTGCACAAATGGTGCACCTTAATGTGTCTGACCTTTCTTTTATCCTCAGGTCTTTTTTTCACCTTCACATAAAAATTCTAAAGAGAAGAAAACAGCAACTGATTTTCTTTTCTTTCTTTTCTTTTTTTTAAATTTGTATCTTCATCATGTGCTGAGTGAGCTGATTTCCACTTTTTGTCCATGTCAGATTTTTTTCCTGCTAATTCACTGCCTTCATTAACATTCACTCTGTTCAGCTCTGATCATCTATGACCGCCCTATCTTTCCCTCTCCAACCAAAGCAAGTCTTTTTACTTTTAAGAATAACACAAAGAATGTGCTTCTCTGAGGTCTAATTCTGTCTTTCATTGAAAGTAGCTTCCTTTCTCCTTGTCTGTACTTTGACTGGATGAAAATTGTAGGAAAAAGGAGAACCATTGCTCTGGCAATCTCCCATACCCGCTGAAATCCCTGACCTACTAAAGTGAGCCCATTGGAGCCAAGTCTATAATATATACTTAAGGCAGGAAATAGGATTATATGATTGCAGGACTGTATCCTGAGCTATATCTCCTTCCTCTTTCTCTGTAGTGAGTTACATGAGAAGCTCAAGAGTCCCCAGTGGAAGACATGGAAGTCCTTCAGTCAGACACACAGCAAGCAGATCAGCTCAGAGCTGCCCAGGGAGGGTTCATCATTCTCTGTATCATCATCCTCTGCTGCTGGACATGCTTGACAGGATCAGAGAGGAGCATCTCCCTGGGTCTCATCACAGACATCAGGAAGTGTGCTGCTCTTTAGTGTTTGCAGGGTTTCACTTGTTTGATAGTTTTTGAGCTTCTATGTCTATGGAAAAAATGTAATTTAAGACTCATTCTGTGTCCTGGTGTTACATTATATGCAAACTGTGCAGCATACACTATATACTAGTTATTTTTCCACTTAAGATACATAAACTCTAGTCAATACTGTTTAAACAGCTGCAACCGAATGAGCTACCTGCGTGTCTATAGGATTATTTGCCCTGGGTTAAGTTACTCTTACTCTTCTTTTTAATCTGCAGCAGGAGCAAACCTGCTTCTCTTCAAAAATGCGTTGCAGTACGTAAAAGCAGACACCAGGAAACAGAAGATTAAAGTGAAGATTACGAACCGAGAAGACAACGGATACATGTTAAATCATGTAGTATGCACACAGATCAAGAATGCCCCATTTACTGTAAATGAATCATTTCAGAGTTTTTATTTCTAGTGTGTGTGTGTGCGTGTGCGTGTGTGTGTGTGTGTTACTGTAGCATCCAGAGTGGACGTGTCTGGACAGTTCAGGGTTTGCAGGAGCAAATTATGGATAATGGCTAAACTTTTAGGCATGTTCTGGCATTCTGAGCTTTTCTTTGTGCTTTCTGTTTTGTTTTGTTTTTTCAGTTATGTTTACAGATCAGTTGCTTTGGTTGTATTTACTTGCCTTGATATTTTATTTCAACACCAAAGCTGCAATACCATGTACCAGTTGGATAGCTGGGTTATTGACTATCACAGTGGTAGCACAATTCATAGTATACAGAGTGTTTCTCTGCTTACTGTAAACAAAGGGAAGATTTTAGGGAGCATTTTTACCACTCTCATCAAGAGGTAATCACTCTCATCTTATATGAAAAATAAAAGCAATAAATAATGATTGCATTTAAATTAGTTTAGGAATGTGTTATTAGAAAGTAGTAGACACACAGTGCTACACATTTTCCATGGTGTTTATTTATTATTTGTCATATTAGCTGAAAATATTTGAGATGACTTCAAAAACAAATCAAATAAAACATATCATGCAATCAACTGGATTCTGAAAACATTTGATTTTTTGAATCACTGTTTGGATGCTGTTAACAACCCAGATACTGTTATTGACATGGTCAACATCTTAAAAACACAAGCAAGCAAGTAGACATGAGGGGGGGGGGGGTTAAATTTCCCACTGAATTAAAGAATTGCATGTTTTTTTATAGTCTGAATTAATCCTTGTGCTTTTCAGCACAAGGATTTAAGTTAAATCGTTTTAAAAAGTAATGGGTAGCTGAAAAATTCATTTTTGCATAGCTAAAAATAAGGCAGCTCATTAAAAGTGTATGTTTTCATATGAGAAGTCCATGTTTTCCCAGGACAGGGATGACATACAGTAATATGCCTTACATATGATGACTGAAAATATCTGTGGCTTTGCTTTAACACACTGATGCTAAGCTGGTGTTCCCTTAACCACAAAAAGCTTCATTATTTAAAAACATCTGTGTGGCCAGTTATAACAGTTGCAGTGGATTCCAGTGATGACTCTGAAAACAAATTTGACTAGAATAAATTTTAAAATGTCTGAAAAGTTCAGTTCCCCTTCTGTGCAATTGTTATTTCTCCAACACTCCAAACACATTT
>VUQJ01029181.1:0-13196 GCA_015108635.1 Andinoacara biseriatus | reverse complement strand
CAAATAATGTGCAGCTATCACACTTAATATCCTGTCTCACCTCTGTCTCATCATCTTCTGCTTTATTCACTGCACAGTTGTGTGGTAAAAACGGTACTGCAAAAGACAGATCCACATAATCTATGAACATTTGTACACAGTTACAATCTGTACTTCTTAACATGCGTTCCTTTTTCTTAACCAGCAGAGGGAGGTAGAGTACACAAAATGAAGACCATCAACTCAGTTATTACCAAACTACGCTAATTCACAGGAAGTCCCAGAACATCTCATATCGGAGATCCCCAAACAGTTCACAGCATCAGACCAGCGATGCCATTTTCAGGATTTACAAGACTTTCTGTGGGATCCCATCAGAGGGCACAAATGTAGCACATCAACAACTCACCGTTACATAAGTGAATGAGAGTTGAAGAGACAGAGGGCCAGAATTACTCTTTTGAACAATGTAGCCACTCTATTATTCACTTATCTGGGGACTCCGGAGATCACGATGAAGGCCACTGAGGGCTCCTTTATAACACTCTTGTAGCTTTGCCCTCAGTTATACACTGTATGTTACATGTCACATAAACTACAAATAGTGTTGAATGTAGCACTAAGGGAAATGACGTACTGTGGACATCTTTATCAAGGAAAGCACTGTTCTTAATTGCTTTCAGATTTAAACTAACAGGAGCTTTGTGTTCAGTTTATGTACTTTAAATGGGAAGTTGTGATATTTGATAGATGTGACAGAAAACAAGTGCAAATTCCAAACAAGCCACACAGATTTTACAGGTCTGTGAGTACTTAGACTTCATTAGGCCCTTCAATTAGTCTGACGCAAGTTAGACGGACTTCTTTTCATCCTAAAAGTTTGCCACTGTACCCCAAGGCTAACTGTGGACTAAGAGCCACGTTTCTATAGCACTGGCTGACCAGTGACACCAAAGGACCAAATAAATAAATAAAAGCATAACTTACTACAATATCTTGTGGCACAAGTGCTGAGTCATGCTACAGCAGCTGAGCTGTGCTCCACGTCTGGGCTGATTATATTCTACGTTTTTTAGTGTAATGCTTTGAAAACAATGTCTTGCTGTTATTTATGTTTTGTCCTTATTGACACGGGATTTTAAAACACAATAATTAATTTAAGAGACTAATATATTTATGGCAACATTACTTTACATACCCCATGTACATATCGATCTCCCTTTCAGCTCGTGCAATTCCGGACAATTTCCAGCACTACTGATATTTTAGATCAATCCTGTTCTGACTACCTGCATTTGCACATTTGTGATGTGGCTTGATCGCCTCTATTGTATTGGAACAGGGGAAGAGGAAAAAGCTGCAAGGAGCAATGCCTGGTGACAAAAGTATGTGGTGAGTGTGTCTACAAGACTCCACAGTAGTTTCTGACTAACGTTCTCCCTCAGACACCTTAGTGCAGAATTCCACATTTGACAGGCGGACCCTGAGGGACGGATTTACTGTGAATGTCAAAGAATACGACAGAAACGCAGCTGGTCACACTCCTGATCTGATGTGCTACCTTCATGCTTACAAAATTAAATCTTCTACTGAAGACTGCTGATCTCTCTGTATCCTGTCACATTTTCTGCTGGCTTATCGCTTATTTAAAAAAAAGAAAAAAAAGAAATACAGCTCTCTGTGTTCAGAGTTTCCCTTTTTACTTTAGATCTCAAAGCAAACTGTACTTAAAGACTAAAAGCTTCTCTTTATAGTTTTTTAGGATAACCTGCTGGGACATTAAAAAAAATAAGTATCTTACTCCCATCTGTGTCCTCTGTATCATCCGGTGGAAGGTCCACCTCTGCACTCTTGGCATCTGAAGGGGGCTTCTGTGATGGCATGACTGGATCCTGAAGAAAGGAATTTCAGAAATTTACCCAAATTTCCTCGCAATATACCCTATCAAATATTCCGTTATGGTCTTACACTCCTGGAAGAGTGGATGATGGATCATGTTTACACTCAAGAAGAGGTCTGGATTTTAGCTCATGTACAGAAATGTTGTTGTTCTAATGAATTGTGGGGGTTTCTTCAGAAAAGGCATTTAATCTTATCAAGCAAAAAAGGCACTGAAGATAGTGGGCTCAAACCATGACTAGGCCGATGACAGCAGACAGTACGCAGAGTAACAAAGCAAATACTTACTGACTACATTGATTTTCTGGTCAGGATTTGGATCTTGAGTGTCAAAATTTTGGACCTTTGTGTTTGTTCTCTTTGTGGTCTAATGGATTGATTACATGGAACACGCTGGTTTGTGGTCACTTTTTCCCAGCCATCATGAACCATCATGAACAATACAGACCAGTAATTACACGATTGACTTGAATCCACTGACTCTGCCTGCTTTATTGCTCATTTCCCAATGAGGTATAGCAAACACCTTATTGCTTCCCAGCTTTCTCAGAAATTTTATAAGACAAGAAGGAAGACATAATGACATCAGTACCTGGATCCTTAACTTGCTATTTGAATCTCATGAGCTTGTAAAGCAGCACAAGTACCAGAGACAAATTCATCTTAACTATATAATTAAAAAACCAACCAACAAAAACAAAAAACACCTTTTTTTAAACAGAGAAATTGCTGTTTCTGTCCAGATCCTGTCTGGTGCCCGTCCGGCTCCAGTGGATAGATCTGGAGGCTTGAGGCTTGATATTATGAAGCAAGATTAGCAAGGTATGTCGAGCCTAAAGCAAGAGGTTTCATTGTCACACGTTTTAATTCAATTTATTTGCACTTCAAAAATCATTGAGGGCAAGCCCTAATTTAGAATGATGCTAAATAATTATCTGGCTAGAAATACATAGAAATATTGTAATCTACCATCTCTCTTGACAACATGCTCAATAAATATACACGTAAAACCTGCTGAACTGAATGTTAATAATACCACAGACGCTATAAAGAGACAGACCTGGCACTGAGAAAATGCTGAATGGAAAATTAGTGAATTTCCAGTCATCCCACTTTGGATGAGGAGTGGTGTATAAACAATGAGAGGGAAAAAAAAAGGTTTTATTTGTGAAAAAATTTACAAAGTCATTAGTAGTTAATGTTAATGGAATACTGGGCTCAACAGAGCTCTGACTCTGCCAGCCAGGCTGCAGTGCTGAAAACAAACCTGGAGTTCTTCTTATTTTCCTCAATCAGTAATGAATAATAAGATGCTTTACGGAGGGATTTTTTAAAAAGTGCAACAAACTCTTTTTCCAGGCTAAATGGAGACCTTCTAAATTAGCAAGAGGCCTTTTTCTCTCCAGCTTACAGGTTATCCGCTTTAAGCTGCAGGTTTGTGAGGCTTACCAGGAGTCAAGCACTTCTGCTGTGAGGCTTTCGTTTTCACACACTATCCAGAGTCGTACACAGTGAGAATGTAACACTATTAACGAGCCAACTGACCTCTGTGGGAGTTTGAGTTGCTGCTCTGCATTGGCACATGGCATTGAAGAACAGTGGAGGAATTATAGCCTTAATACACAATGAAGCCATTAAACAGGTGACCTCATACAAATACCTCGGTGTTCACACTGACAGTGACTTGAGCTGGCGGACACATGTTGCCATGGTGTCCACCAGCATTCATCAGCATCTTCATTTTCTGCGCAGACTCCGGTTATTCAGTGTTTGCAAAAATATAATGTTAACTCTTTACAGAGCAACAATAGAGTCAATTCTCCGGTACGGGCTCACTAGCTGGTTTGGAAATCTGTTAAATCCAAAAGACAAATTCACAATCTGATAAAAACAGCGGGCAAGATTGTGGGTCACACTCCATCCAACCTTCAGGAACTCTTTGACCGAGCAATGAATACACAGGCAAATAACATCTTTGCCTATCTTTATATCTTCCTTATATTTACATTTCAATTGTCCATGTACATTTTTCTCTTTTATTGTTCTTATTGGATTTATTGGATTTTAGTGGTGTTTTGCTTGTTTTAGTGTGCAGGTGCCCTCTTCTTCTTTTTAAACCAAGACAAATTTCTCCCAAGGGAGACAAATAAATAAAGAATATTGAATCTTGAATTTTAAGCATCTTTATTTAAGGGGATTGGTGGCCTAGAGGAGAAGAAGCAAGTTTGTCACTGAAAGGACCCTGGTTTGAACCCCTGGGCTACCATCACTGTGGGCCCCTGAGCAAGGCTCTAACCCCCCAGGTTGCTCCCCGGGCACTATCTAGCTGCCCCCTGCTCCAGGGTGTGCTGTGTGTGCTACACACTCCATGTGTGATGGGTTAAATGCAGAGACATTTCCTGTAATGAAATATATTCCCCACTGCTCTGTATTAGAAATTGAAATGTTCAGCATCTACACTGATGTTAAAAACACCTACAATAATTATCTTATATTAACTGAGCAGTAAATCAGATTAAAAGCCTGATACAATCCGATAGAAACTCTAAATAAGAGGCAGGAGGAGACTAGCTAACAAATGCATCTGTTTTTGTTTGTTTTTTTATTAGTTATACAATTACGGTGTACTTTAAGAGTAGGCTTTCAAATGAATTAGAAAACTGTCTGGGTCTTTTATTCATTAATAAGTGGGAGATTGCTGCTACTCCTATTTTTTTGGACTTTATTTTTCATTCAAAGGTTTACATATTATAAAATAGTGAAAAGAAATATACACAAGTTTTGAAGTTATATAGAGGGTGTCAAAAAATCAGAGACAATATTAATACTCATTTGACAGAGGTGAGGAGAAATGGCAAGAACCAAGTACAAGATATGATGTCACCCCTTTCTGTAACATATATCTCATTTCACTCCATGCTCCGGATGTAATTAACAACTGAGATCCACTAAAGGTAGGTGAGTCCCTACTGAGCCACCGCTTTGTTATGGCCTTTTTGCTCACCATCAAAGATTTTTGAACGGTATTCATAATTTTTTGATAAAGTTGAGTCTATATTTCCCAGATAGAAGGTAGCTGTGGACACCCTCCCCAAATGGTTTAAGAACTGAACAGCTGCAAAAAATGTGAGTGATCAGCAGGACGGCATCCACAATCCCACCAGCATTCAGGCGGAAGGACAGTCTGTTTAGATTTTTGTTTTCGCAGCTATTAAATATCCAAGAGCGGTCTCTCCACATTTGTGTGTTTGAGAAACAGCATTAGTAAAGAAGCATTGTTTCAACAAAGTAATACTGAACCAAACCCAAATGTCCTTACGTTTTGTGATAAGGTTTTAGTTTTTCTTGATTTGCTGCTGGAATTGCAGCAAACAGAAAGCAGATTAATATATTTATCAGTATATAAGTAGTTAATATTCACATTTTAACATTAACTTCACTTTGATTTGACCAAAAACTAAAAACACCATCTGAGCTGAAAACCTAAAGGCACCTTTCGAGCACCTGTTTAATCTATGTTTTAGAGCTCCAATGTGATACCCTGAACTCATTACACTGTTTCCATATTTAATGTGACATTGCATCCACTCTGATTTCCATGGGAAAGGAGATTAATTTTTCCCAGTCACTGTATTTTGATCAGTTGGGAAGAACTGTTTTGATCTGTTATACAGCATCCATGAAAAATGGCTAAGTTGGAAACTACATGAAGTACCCTCTGACACTCTACCAGAGTATGCATGTGCAACAATACGGACAATCCCTACTTCAACCATCACAGTATACTATGGCAACAGTGATCCTTGAAACGTTTGGTTATAAGATGAACAGCCACAAGGAGCAGTACCCTCCAGGGAAAAAATGACTAGAAGCTAAGATCAAGGCAGCACGGAGGGAGGTCAGCCAGCTATCAGAGCTGCAGAAAGGTGTGATGAAGAGTGCCTAAGAAGTACAACAAGCTGTCCATGCCCTAGAAACTGCCAAGCACAGAAGAGGTATGCCAGAGACATAGAAGCCAGGAAAATAAACTAGATGTTCTCCAATGAACCATCCAAAGTGTACTCTCAGTGGCAGGGGAACAATATGAGAACAGCACCCCCACCAAGGCTGAAGACAGAGCAATATTGGAAAACCATATAGGAGAAGGCTGCAACACACAACCCCAATGCTCAGTGGCTAGTGGATCTAAGTGTAGACCAGAGCCAGCTCCCTGAACAGGCTCCAGTAACAATCAGTGGCAGACATATAAAAAACAGTCTCAAATATGAAGAGCTGGACAGCACAAGGCCCAGATATGATTCACACTTACTGGTTAAAAAGCACAAATGCACAAATGACAGCGCAAATGAACCATCTGATAATGGATGAGAGACACCCAGAATGGCTCAAGTCCAGACACTCCTGATCCCCAAGGATCGCTAGAGCACCACCTGGATTGACTCAATGCCTCACACACAGAGCCTGGAATGCCTAGAACTGTACAAGAGCAACAGGACCCTCAGAGCCTTCATCATGAACTCATTGGGGTTGTGGAGAGCAACTTCAAGCCAATTGCACAAGTCACCATCAAGTGTGAGATTTACCAAGGAGATGCTCTGTACTCACTGCTGTTTTGCATAGGCCGGAACCCCCTCAGCCAGATCATTAACAACACTGGATACAGATACCGACTAAAGAAAGGAGCAACCATCAGCCACCTTCTTTACATGGATGACATCAAGCTGTATGCCAGGAGTGAACAAGACATCAATTCACTAATCCAGACCACTAGGATCTGCAGTAACAAAATCATAGATGTGTCACTCGGGCTGGAGAAGTGTAGTTGGACGGTAACAAAAGAAAGTAAGGTAGTCAAAACTGAGCGGATTACACTACCGGAAGCCAACATCGCAGACATTGAGGACAACTACAAGTATCTTGGAATCCCACAGGCAAATGGAACCCATGAAGATGCTGCTAGGACAGCTGCAACCTCCATGTACCTGCAGAGAGTAAGGCAAGCCCTGAAGAGTCAACTGAATGGGAAGAACGAGATCCAGGCAATCAACACCTACACCCTGCCAGTCATCAGATACCCTGCTGGGATAATAAGCTGGCCAAAGGAGGAGATAGAAGCCACTGATGTCAAGACAAGAAAGCGCCTTACCATGCATGGAGGGTTTCACCCAAATCCAGCACCCTGAGACTGCACGCTAAGCAGAAGGAAGAAAGGAGGCCGAGGACTAGTGAGTATCAGAACCACTATCCTAGATGAAACAACAAAGATCCATGAATACATCAGGAAGATGGCCACAAAGGATAATGTGCTTAGTGAGTACCTCAGGTAGCAGAAATGTGAGAAAGAAGAGGATGAAGAACGGGAACCATCATGGAAAGACAGGCCTCTGCACGGCATGTACCAACGGCAGATAGAAGTAGCAGCTGATATTGAAAAATCCTGGACAAAGCTGGGCTGAAAGACAGCACAGAGGGACTAATCATGGCAGCACAGAAACAAGCTCTAAGCACAAAATTGATAGAGGTTGTGGTCTACCACAAAAGGCAATACTCCAGGTGCAGGCTGTAGAAGATGTCCCTGAGACAATCCAGCATAGAACAGCAGGGTGCAAGCACGAAGCGCACACATGGAAGGCCATAACCAAGTGGCCGGCATAGTATACAAGAACATCTGTACCAAGTTAACCTGGAAGTCCCGAGGTCAAAATGGGACACTCCCCAGTGGGTAGTCGAGAATGACTGAGCTATTATCCTGCAAGGCTTCCAAATACAGATGGAGAAACTTGTGATGGCTAACCAACCGGACATCGTAGTGGTGGAGTAGTAGTGGTATAAATAATCATCTATAAATAAATTAGCTGTTGGATAGTGCTAAAGTCTAACAACTTTTCTGGCAAAACCTTTATATCTATACTGCAGCAGTGTCTGCACAAACACCAGTTGGTGCTGCAGAAATTAAAGAAAGTTGAGAAAAGAAAAAATATATAGCTTGAGACAGGATCCTGACAGAAACAAGGGAACGGAGAGCTGGCTATGTTAAGCAGAGAGTATTTTGACACACTATTATCTCATAGTACTCCCCACCTAAGGGAATGTAATCTACATGATACGTATAGACAACATGAAACTTGATTTAAGACTTGGACACATTGGTAGGTTAATGACTGAAATACTCACCATAAGCCTTTGGCAGGTCTGAGGGATGAGTCTGTGACAGCGCTTATGGACCAGCAGTTTGCAGTTGATACACTTGTAGCCCTGCCTGCCCAGCCCCCATATCCTTTCACTACAGTGGCCACAGTAGGCTTTCTGTAAGACACACAAAAGACATAACATCCATTTTAACTCACAAGCTTGTTTGTACAGCCAGGTCTTATGGCCGAACATCACAAAAAAGCAGCTGCAAATGTCCCGATTTTTTAATCAGTATATTATAGAATTATTAACTATCACCAAAAGCAACCTAAGCCCCTAAGCAACATTTAGGAAAACTGGTGGTAATGTCTTGTGTATCCACCAGGAGAAGCAGTGATAGTGGAATCGCTTTCAATTGCAGCCCACTATGCTGCATATAATTCATACATTTTATATTTGCTCAGGTCTATGATTCTAACAGAATCATAAAGTTGAACCTTTCTGTAAAACACTGATATAAATATTTGCTTGCAGCCAGTAAAGTAGAGGATGTACACACTGAACAAGTTGACTAATCAACATGACAACATGAAACGATTATTTAACCACACTGCTGATGTTTGTAAACAAAAAGCAAACCCAAAACATAAACATGAATCAATTATTGCTGAGTTCTGTCAGTGAACAGCACATTTATAGACTGAGAGGAGCAGGATTGCACAACAATGCTGTATGTACTTGTGTAGCCTGCTCTAAAGAAATATGGCAGAAATATGTGGAGCTCTGCAAAAAATATTTAGGGTGAAGACTTGGTGAAAAGCTACTTTAGGGGAGGGACCCAAAGATTTGGCTCTTACAACTACAGGAATAATCCTGTGCTGCCAACATGCCGGTGTTCCAAGTAAATTAACAGTAAAAGTGCGTATGCTGACAGGTAGGAGAGAGTTAAAAGGGCATTAGATGTTCCATCACCAGTTTTACAAATACTTAAATGTAATTTAAAATAATTTTAAAACGTAGTAAACTGCCTGCCACAAACCACTTTGTCTTTTTCTGTAAATCAAAATTGTGCGCTCTGAAAGCAGCACTCTTTAAAAAATAAATAAATAAATAAAATAAAAGTGTCCGCATCTTTGGATAAGATAAATTCATACTGCGTATCTCTGGTAAATCGCTGCATGTTTTTAATACCAGCGTGTTTGGGACTTTTCTGTGCTGATAAATGATTTTTGTCAAGATCACAACACCACTGGCTGCATTTCAGCCCTTAACCATGACAGAACCTGCACAGACGGGGCAGTGTAGAGGGGACAGGAAATGGGGGGGAAGATACGGGGGAAGACACGGGGCAAATTGGCGACAAGCTGAGACTCGAACTTGCGCCGCCCACACCGCAAAGCAGCAGATGAATGTGGTGGCCTGCTCCACCCCTGAGCCACCCAGGTGCCCAGTAGCAGCTGTTTTAGCCAGTGAAAATACTTCAGCATGAAATGTTAAAACATCTGTGAATCACAGAAGTCAAAGTTTTTGTGAAGAAAGCGCCATCTCTTGGTTACACTCTGCAATTGAGGAAAGGGGAGTGCTCATGTTGGGAATTGGATACGCCCAGAAGGAGGAGGGGGATTTCCAGTGGCTGGCAGTCAGCTGGGAGCAGCAATTGTAAGTGGCTGCATCTGTACTTTTTATAAGGTTTCTGTTTACAGAACCAAAACTATTACCTCCAGTAGAATTTTTTAATATCACTCTAAGGGCTGAATGTGAGGACCTTGTTTAAAGTAAATTGATGCACATACAGTGTGACATTGAGTGACGTCAACTGTACACACCATATCAAGATAAAAATCTGGATTTTTATTTGTATTATTATAGATTTCTGACTTGGCTGCAAAACCTCAGCCTTATCCTTTATACTTGTAACTTATAGTATCTTATCATGTGTACCATCAGGACAAGATCTATTGAAGTTTACTCTGTTACATAAGTTGATCTCCAGAGTTCTTTTTATGCAGTTATTATTAAGTGTTTGTCTTACATTACTATATTAGTGCCAAAGAATGTTAAGTTTGCTGCTCAGTGTCCCCAGGCCTGGACATCAATAAAGCTGCCACCAAGCTGGATCCCTGGAAAGTAAACACTTAAGATGCACAGTGTGCTCTTGGCTGCACTGACAATATTCATTGACAGGATGGGGAAGCTGACTTTGTAAAGTACAGAGTCCCAGTCAGTACTCTATTGTCATGGAAATGCTTCAGCAAAGACTTCAGAGGCTTCTTTCAGTCTTTTTCTCTCCAATGCTACACATAGTTAAGGCTTATAAATTAATCAAAAACTTTTACCATGTTCCCTTACAGACACAGCATGTGGTAAATGGACTGGTTTTTATACAGCACTTTTTACGCTACATCAACGCTCAAAGAGCTTTATACACAACACGCCATTATTCACCCATTCACACACACATTCGTGCAAGCACTTGTTTTCTATGTCTAAGCGCTTTCACACACATTCACATTCTGATGGATGCATTTGGAGTAACCCGGGGTTCAGTTTCTTGCCCAAGGATACTTTGGCATGCAGACTGGAACAGCCAGGAATCAAACCATCAAACTTCCATTAGTAGATGACCTGCTCTGCCTCCTGAGCTACAGCCACCAACTACTTAAATAAAATCTATTGTAATGACAGCTATCTGCAAGGCACCATCTGGAAGTTTATTCCAGGGCTTTGCTGTGATGCCAAATATCAGCGAAACACAGACAACTAGAGAAATCCTGAGCATGGTGTCTCTACATTTGCACGTAGTTTACGGGTGTGTAAACCTTGAATCTCAGCTTCTTTGTAAGCATTTTTTTTTTTTTGAATAAGCCAAATGCCAACATCAAACTAATGACAAAGACAGATCCATATATCAGCTGGACATTGTTATGAACTGATATTGGCCTTGTTAATCGATATCAGCAAATAAAATGACATTTACCAATATATTTGGCCAATATTCATCTGTTCTTTCAAATCAATTTTTCACTGGTTAAATGATCAAAAATTGTGTGATTAAGGGCTGAAAGACTCAAAACTAATTTAATGAGCACTGAAAAAAGCCAAGTGGCCCCTCTGTGGGGCCACGGTGGGCAGACCCATACCAAGTACTGTAAGGCACACCCGAGCTTCTTCTTCCTTAATCACAGGGGTCGGCACAGCAGGTAGCACCATATATTTGATTTGGCACATTTTCACACCAGATGCACTTCCTGACACGACCCCCAAAGGGATCTGTGTCATCTCCTAAGCTCAAACCATCTTTCCCTTGTAAGGCAAATGTTTGAACCACTACACTAAGGCCCCGTTTACATGACACCGTGGAAACGGTGTTGTTTTGATGCGTTTCAGCCCCCAGTCTACACGGAGCCGTTTCAGAAACGCTCTACGTTTACACGATAACGCTTGAAACGATGAAAACTATGGAGTTCCCACTGCCAGGCCACAAGGTGGAGGTGTTTTTTTGCAAAGTTTGTTTACACAACATGTGCATGCGTGGAGGGACTTAGTAGGATGCGCTGCAAAGATTTTTTTCATTATTTACAAAATGGCCAATGTGAGAGTCTTTGTGGACTGAGGACAAGGTTGGATAGCTGCTGCACTCAACACTCAATAAAATGGCAAAAATACAGGTAAAGATCAGCATGAGTGAATGGAAAACTGTGGCGGTCAGGACCATAGCGCCCATGTGCGAGGACCCCCGTTTCTAAAACATGCCGTTTTCAACTGTTTACACGAAAACGCAGGGCGGTGCGTTTCTGAAAGGCTCCACTCTGGGCCCCGTTTCGAAAACGCACCACTTTCACTTCGTTGTCGTGTAAACGGGAGTCCGAAACGCATCAAAACAACGCCGTTTTCATTTTGAATCGGTGTCATGTAAACAGGGCCTAAGAAGCCACTTACTTAAAAGCGCACACTAAGAGGGCCAAGGCAGCTGACTCTCTCAGCAGTATTTACTTTTGAAGGAAAAATGTTGAATTTTGTATATATTCATTTTGCTCTTTTTAAATGTTCTTTAAGAAGTTGGTGGCGCAGTAAAAGTCAGATAAAGCTAGCATGACAGAAGCTTACACTGATTACATAAACATTATGCTGGAGTAGGTAATGGATAATAGGTACTATTTGTATATTTCTAACTAACTAGGCAGTTAGATATTTTAAAGATAAAAGACATTTTATGAAAGTCTTTCCTTTAAAATAGGAGTACAAGAACATGATATTTATCATCCCCATATATATATTTCTCTATATACGTATATGTTGTCAATACAAACAATGGCAGTAAGAAACAGTTTTAAATAGCTCTATATAGAATTATCATTACTTTAACTTTCAGATCAATCTATTGGCCTTGAAGGAGAGGTCAGAGGTTAAATGTGACATATTTTAACTCTTTATATGGTATTTTCTGTATGTTGACACAACATACCACACTTGTAGGAATCATAATTTCTAAGTTATAAAGCTTTTTGTCAATTTTCAACCAATAAATCATTATGTGACCTTGAAGTCCTTGGTGGATGTAGTCCAAATTTTAATGGATTGCTAACATCACCCCACTACGATGGAGTATACGGCTGATAGGTTCAGATCATTTTATAAAAACAAGGAACAAACGCACAACTCTTATTTTACTTGCAAAGGAAGCCGTCCTCTGTGTCCCACAGGACACACAGGAGGGGATCTTCGCCGAGCCGCTGCCTCCCGCAGCTTTTATTCACACACATGCGTACAATAAAAGTCACATGACTGGTGTTTCCGCCTGGTTACAGTCAGCAGTACTTTTCCAGTATAGCCTATGTGAGTTCACACAACCTAGATGTCTGCCCTTTCATTTACATCTGTGTGTGAGGTGTGAGGAGGTGTTCTTTGTTGTAGGAGTTTCTGTGTGTGTGTGTGTGTGTGTGTGTGTCTGTGGGGGATGTGAACAGGACTGCAGTTCCTTCGACAGCTCTGTTTAAAAGTTTCACAAACACATCCCCATCAGAATGAACGAAACCACAGTAATATATAGAAACAACTTATGAAAACATTAGATATGATAACTCATAGGAAAACAAACTATAAGTTCACATAATACTTCCAACAACAGTGTTTTTATACTTTAGACGTACTTTGATACTTTTACACCAACAAACTGATGAGCTGTA
>VUQJ01029180.1:0-14725 GCA_015108635.1 Andinoacara biseriatus | reverse complement strand
CCCTTCCCAGACGTCTCAACCCCCCATTCACACCTTTGTTCCAGTGATTCCAACAGGCCACATGGAACAATTATTGGTTTCAAGTGATTTAAACGACCCACGCCCTCTTCACACCTTGGCACATGTGTTTATGCACATGAACAATAGAGGGTCATAACCACCTCCAGGGGACTACGCCCACAGGGGTTTAAATACCTGGGTCTCTCCACCATTTGGCTAAGAACTGAAGAAGCCTTTGGGATGAGAGGTGAAATGTCTTCAAGAAACAAAAAGAAGTCCAGTTGCCTTTTTTCAAGCTCCAGAGACAACTTGTTAGACGCTCTGTTGGTAAAATTACCCATCAGATATTTGCATTAAAATGCTCCAAAAGCAGAAACACTGCAATGTTGGACATGCTAACCTGGGAGTCTCTGGGGACATTAGAGGATCTGCATTTTTTTGGCTTAAGGTTTTGCATCATATCTGCCCTCACATCTCAAAGAACAGTCATCATTCTAGTGCCATCAGTTAAAAATGATATGCAACATTATTTTTTTCTGCTAAATGTTTTGATCTTGCAAGATAATGTGACTGTTAAACTGTCTTATGCTCATGTTTAGGCACATCTTATTAAATGCTAGAGAAAGATGGTGTTGTGCTTATTCACATTTAATCAAACCTTAATGGAGGTGCTTCTCTTGTGTCTCATTGACAGCAGCGTGGATGTGAATGCCGCTCTCTGGTGTAGAGTTGCGTGCTTTGTATACATACATTTCAAAGCAGTAAACCTTTAGCCAGCAGTCTTCTTTGTTTTTCATAATTTATTGTCAGAGTGAAAAATGAGTCACCTTCTGTAAGCAGGACCCTTTACTGTAGGCTACACCTTCTCATCAATATGCCGAGGGTGACTCAGCTCAAAGTGACTATTGACCCTGAATAATGACTGATGCTGCTCCAGACTGCAGAAATTAGAATTTCCGCTTCATTTTGTTTTGATTTGTATTTTGTTCTCTGTCATCTTCAGAGGCCTGCGGGGGGTTTCTGAAGCTCAGGTTCAAAATCAGCCGCCTCCCACAAGCAGCAGCAGCAGCATTAAAACAGGCTGCTGCCTCAGTCGAGCCTGAATCAACAGCATTCAGTGCTCACTCGCTGCCTTCATGCAAGTAAAATGTGATTTAGCACCATTAAAATATTGAAATTAAAGCACTTCTGTTGTTGTTATTGTGTTACACCCTCGTGAGTTTTATTTGCTCTCATATTTATGTTTTTGTCATCTTGTGCTGCAAAAGCTTTATCTTCCTTTCCTTATTTTGTTTCTTTCTTCACTTCCATTCTTCCCTTTGTTCCTTCCCTTTGTATATATCCTTCCTTCCTACCTTCCTTCTTTGCTCCTTTTGTTCTTTTTTCTTCCTTCTTGCTCTTTTTCTTCTCTTTGTTTCTATTTCATTCCTCACATTCATTTTCTTTCTTTGCCTCTTTCCTTCCTACTTCACTTATATGATTTCCTTCAGTCCTTCCCTCCTTCCATTCTTTTTTATTTATTTATTTCTTGTCTCCTTTATTTCTCTTGACCTGACTTGTAAAAATGATGGCAATGCACTGATTCATAACTTTACAGACTTGTATTACAGTATTTCTGAATTGCTAAAACACTAAAGCTCATTCCCCAAATCCAAATCCACAGAGGCCTAAACGAACACAGTTCAGGCACATCCAGTGCAACTCGGTGACTCTCTTTTGCTATACAGCAAGCACACTCCCACTAAACACGCTTCACACGTGTGCTGCAAAACTGTAAACACTGGCAGCAGAATGTGAACACAACTCCAACACCGCTGTCATCTGTTACACACAGCAACTCACAACTGAACCCACATTTGTCTAATGATGTGAGATCAACTGGGCAGGATCAAAGTCGGTTCAGTGTGCAGGTGGCACATGTGCATCTATAATGGACCGACACACACAGAGGGGCAGAGGAGGAAGAGTGCGCGTGAGGTGGCGGACGGGTAGGACGAGGACGACCCGGAACAGTCATCGCCGCTGAGATACAGGCATCCGTTGAACACCATGTCCTCGTCCTGGGATGACCATAAGGAAAGCAGGACAAAGGGTCAAACCCACTCTGAGCAGAGTCTCTGTGGCAGCATCATCATTCACTGTTCCATGCTGTACAACATCAGACTGCCACACTGCATGTACTGTGATGTTCATTGAGGTGCAAAGTCCACTGGTGATATGCACTCGTAAGTGCACTCCCTCTTTCCCAGAACTGAACAACAGAGCTGAACAACGACCACATGCGGGTGGCAGGAGCGCCCTTTTTCACCCAACATGTGGAAGTCCCTGGTCAGCGGGGTGGCAATGTCACCCTCTGTGCAGCCATTGGTAACTGGGGGGGTCCTCCACCATCATGCTAACCTGGAGCCATACAGCACCGGACATCTGCTCACATTCCTGGGTGGTCGACAGGATCATGAACAGCTGGATCACTGAGCAGTGCCTCCTGTATACGTCATAGTTTGGGACACTGTGAACTTTCACTGTCCAGATACGCGAGTGGTTCACAAACAACCAGCACTACATCACTGTGTTCCATACACTTTACAGCCCCTTCCTCAATCCAATAGAGGAGTTTTCCTCTGTGTGGAGGTGGAAGGTGTTCCACTGCCAGCCCTACACCAGGGAGAATATACTGGAGACAATGGAACACACATGTGACGACTGTACTGTAGAGTCCTGTCAAGACACGGGGGTGGGGGGGATTAATAATCTTATACATTCAGCTCTTGCTTTGTATATCACTCTCAAAACAATATCATGAATACATTGGCTCAATATCAGATTGTAAGACTTAAGCAATTTTTTCAGTGTAGCACAGGTCACCTACTGATCCCTGGCTGCTCTAGCTGCCATGCCAAAGTATCCTTGGGCTGTTACGGCCCTTGCCGTATGTCTGTTGTTTTTGTGTTTGTTTTTGTCTCTTTAAGGGGCGGGGTAGTTTCAGCAGAATCTCCTCATGATTGGCTGTGACCGGAGGCTTGGCTTACAACATGGCGACTGCTAGTTGGACCCTAACATCAGCTGACGGCTTAAAAGGCAGTCCATGGAAGCTACTTGGGGGGCAGCAGCTGAGTAGTTGTAGTGTGTGTGATGGTCCTGGCCTCAGTGGTCAAAACCTGTGTTTTCCCATGTGTACATACTTTCTTTTGATTTGTGAAGCAGAAGGGGTGAGCTGCCACTTTCTTTGCACTGTTTTCTCCTGTTTTGGTGCTAGGGTTAATGGTTGTCCTTTTGTTTTGTTTGTTTTGTAGGGTTTAGATAGCACTTTCTTGGGGAACAAGCTGTTTTGTTTGTTATTTTAGCCTTGGCTCACCCAAGCTTCTGCTTTTCCTTTAGCTTTTGGTTTCCTGGTTGGTACCCTTTTACCCAACGCCTGGGTAAAAGGGCCATAAATAAACTGGCTTGACTCTATACCAGAGTTTGTGTTGTAGTATTGGGGCCTGGGGCAGGGACACCCATCTAGTGTTGCGCTACTTACCCCTAGACTGGGACATAACATGAAATGGGGGCTTGTCCGTTTCTTTTTCTGGTCTGTTGGTCTGCATTTTGCTCTTTGCGCTTGTAGGTTGTCTGCTTTTGGTTGGCGGTTTTTCTTTTGGGTGGGGGCAGTGATTTGGTCATGTTGTCGTTTGATATGGATGACTTTGCACAGCAGCCCACCATTGAGCAGCTGGATCGTTGCACAAAGGCAGATTTGCTGTTGGTAGCTAATTTATTTAATGTCACTGTGCCACTGAATACCTGATGAAGTGGAAATTAAGCAATCTCTGACAGAACAACTGGTGAAGAGGGGTATAGTGGGGCCATTGAAGCCTCAGTTGGGTGGTGCACCCCCTGGCTTGACACTAGATGTGGGTGCGGAGGGTGCTGCAACCATCACACAGGCCATCAGTGGACAGGTGGCCCACTGGCCCAGCCAGTCCCTCGCCAGCTGGAATGGCCACAGAGGATCTCAAGCTAGCCCTTCATCTAAAGGAGGTGGTGTTCCAGACTAAAGCCAAGGAGGTTGAACTTATGCATCTCAGCTTGCGTGCTATGGAGCTAGATCCTTCGCCAAATCTGAGTGCTACTACAATACCTGTGAGCACCTCTCTTGCCACAGTCCCCTCTGATCAGTTTAACGCCAGTAAACACATTGCCTTGGTGCCACCTTTTAGGAAAGTGAGGTTGACTCTTATTTCAATGCATTGCGACCACTTTGTGGAGTCCAAAAGATGCCTGGAGTTTGCTGTTAAAGTGTGTGCAAGCTTATCCATTGATGACAGTCTGAAATATGAAATTGTCAATGCCAGTATTTTGAAGGCATATGAACTGCTTCCTGAAGCATACCACCAGAAGTTTCGGTCATGCAAAAAATCCGCCAAACAAGACATGTTGAGTTTGCTAGAGAGAAGTCTCTCCTGTTTGACAAGTGGTGTTCTGCTAGCAAAGCTTAGGATCCTCCTGGAAGAGTTTAAGATGTGTCTCCCGGAAAATGTTGTGGTGTTCTTAAACGAGGAAAAAGTTGATTTGCTGTCAAAAGCTGCTGTGCTCACAGATGAGTTTGTTTTGACGCAATGCACCACGTTTTCATCTGTGCACCCTGAATATGGTCCTGTGTTTAAACCTGCGAAAGGTTTAAAGGTCTCTCTGAAACATTCATCATGGCCTAGTCCTCCTGTTGCTGTCCATGAATGCTTTTACTGTCATGAAGCTGGACATCTCATCACTCGCTGTCCCTACTTTCAGTGTAAAGAGTCAGAGCCCTAAGAAACCAAAAAGTGTTGGTTTTGTTCAGCCCTCACCCATTCCAACTCCACCCCCGGATGGCAGTGAACCAGGACCAGGTGGATGAAAGCTACCGGCCTTTCATTTCAAACGGGTTCGTCTCACTGACAACGAGAGAGGACGATCAGATGCCTGTATTGATTTTGCGTGACAGTGGGGCTGCACAGTCCCTCATTTTGCAAAGTGTGTTGCCTTTTTCCAATGCCTCATTCTGCGACACTGATGCACTTGTGTGGGGGGTGGAAATGAGTGTCTTAAGGGCCCCGTTGCACAATGTTTTCCGGCAGTCATCTCTTGTTTCGGGTCTGATTAGAGTTGGGGTCCACGCATGCTTGCCGGTGCAGGGTATCACGCTGATCGTCAGGAATGATCTAGCAGGTAAAAAGGTCTTCCCGGCCCCTGAAGTGGTTGAAAACCCTGTCACTGACTCTTGTGTGTTTGTTACTGCTTCTGCCAGCCTGCCCTCTGTTTTCACTGCTTGTGTTGTCACCCATGCACAGTGGCGTAAATATGGTGATACTGATTTGGCTGACTCTTTTCTGTGCTCCGAGGGTGGCACCAAGGAAAAGGAGCCACCTGCTCAAAATCCAGAGAAACATGTTCCTGATAGCTTGTGGTCTGCTGGGGCTGACCTGACTTTTGAAATAAATAAAGCAAAGCTGGTACCTGCACAAGATACTGACACAACTTTGGGTAGATGTTTACCAGCTGCTCACTTGTGCGTCCCCATGTTTACAGCATTGAAAATGGGGTGTTGATGCATACCTGGCATCCTCCTTCATCCGGCAATTTGGGCTGGAATGTGTTCCGACAGGTGGTTATAACACAAAAGTTCAGACTCCAGGTACTCAGTCTTCTACATGACAGGTTTGCGGGGCATTTGGGAATACAGAAAACCACCGGATCCTGTGCCATTTCTTCTGGCCAGGTCTAAAAAGCGATGTAACTAGGTACTGCCATTCTTGTCATGTCTGCCAGGTTGAGTGGAAGCTGAACCAACCAATTCTGCCTGCTCCATTGCATCCAATCCCGGTAATGGGAGAACCTTTCGAACATGTACTGCTTGACTGTGTCTGGCCACTTCCCATAACCAAGTCCGGGCATCAGTATTTCTTGACTGTAATCTGCGCTGATACACGCTTCCCTGAAGCTTTTCTGTTACGCACCTTCAAAGTCAAAGCTGTTGTCAGAGCACTTGTGAATTTTTTTTCATTGTTCGGTCTTCCAAAGTCAGTTCAGACGGACCAAGTCTCAAACTTTAAGTCCAAAATGTTTGCTCAGGTTCTAAAGTCATTGTTCATTATGCACCAACAGTTCAGTGCATACCATCCTGAATCACAGGGTGAACTTGTGCGTTTTCATCAAATGCTCAAATCCATGATGAGGAAATTCTGCCTCGAGTCAGGGAAAGAGTGGCATGAGGGATTGCTACTGCTTCTCCTAGCTGTGAGAGAGAGTGTTCAGGATTCCACAGGGTTCAGCCCTGCAGAGCTAGTGCTCGGACACTCGGTGCATGGTCCTCTGCAGTTGCTGAAAGAGAGGTTCCTATCAGACCCCGTTACCCCCAAACAGAATGTGTTAGATTAATGAGCTCTTTTAGGGAGCACCTGCATAAAGCGCGCAGTGCTCTCTCTGCATCACAGGGGAAAATGGGAAAAAAAAGATTTGATAAAAGGTCTGTACGGAGACATTTTCAAGTTGGGGATAAAATCCTGACCCTCCTGCCCATGCCTGGATCTTCTCTCCAGGCAAAGTTCTGCAGGCCCTATGTAGTCAAAGAGAAACTGAGTGACACTGATTATGTTGTCGGCACCCCAAACCACAGGAAAAAGTCTCGTGTATTCCACATCAACCTAATGACGCCTTATATAACTCATGAAGCAGGTGCAAATGCCCCATTGTCTCCTGTGACACCATTGGCCGTGGCGGTTGCTGGGCCAGCTCCGCCATCTCAATATACCCCTGAAAATGATGGCTTGCATTTCACTTGTGTTGAGCCTTGCTACGGCCTCTGTAATTCTGAGATATTAAAAGATCTTAGAACTCACCTGAGTCATTTGAATGGATCTGCCCAACAAGATGTGTGTCACTTGATTAAAAACAATCTCTCCCTGTTTGCTGACACTCCATCACACACTAATGTCCTAGAACATGACATCGATGTAGGGGATCACCCTGCGATTAAACAACATGGTTATCGGGTGAACCCTACCAAACGTGCACTGTTCCAGCAAGAGGTGGCTTACTTGCTAGAAAACAGCTTAGCTGTCCCTTGCTCCAGTGCATGGCGTTCTCCATGTCTCCTCATGCCAAAAGTTGACAAAACGCCTCATTTCTGTACCGATTTTAGGAACGTGAATAGTGTTACTAAGCCTGACTCCTACCCTTTACCTCGAATGGAAGATTGTGTGGACAGGGTTGGATCAGCGAGCTTTGTCACAAAGCTTGACTTGTTAAAGGGCTATTGGCAGGTTCCACTAATGCCTCGCACATCAGAGATCTCTGCTTTTGTCACCCCTGACCACTTCCTACAGTACACCGTCATGCCTTTTGGTCTCCAGAATGCCCCTGCCACATTCCAACGTCTCATGCATCTAGTATTAGTTGGTGTTAAAAATTGTGAAGTGTATCTCAACGATATTGTGGGCTACTCCAGTATATGGCCCGAACACATTAGGACCCTCCAACACATTTTTGAACGGCTGAAGAGAGCATCCTTAACCTTAAACCTAGCTAAGTGTGATTTTGGCAAGGCCACAGTAACCTACCTAGCGAAGCAGGTAGGGCAAGGGTAGGTGTGCCCCCTCATAGCAAGATAGGCTATCGTAGACTTCCCCGTACCTCGTACCAGGCGTGAGCTTCATCGGTTCCTCGGGATGGGTGGCTACTACTACGTGGTTTTTGTAAGAACTTTGCTGAGGTAGTTTTGCCCCTCACTAGCCTAACTAGCATGTCGAAACCTTTTGTCTGGTCACCCACATGTCAACATGCCTTCCAGTCTGCTAAGGGTCTCCTCTGCAGTGCCCCCCAGTCCTGGCTGCTCCTGACTTCGCCCGTCCTTTTAAACTGGAAGTGGATGCCAGTGCCAGCAGTGTGGGTGCGGTGCTGCTGCAGGAGGACAGGCATGGGGTAGACCATCCGGTTGGCTACTTTTCCAAAAAATCCAACTCACATCAACTCAAGTACAGCACTATTGAAAAAGAAGCCCTTTCCCTGCTGTTTGCGCTGCAATACTTTGAGGTGTACCTCGGGTCTAGCTTGTCCCCGGTGCTGGTGTATATGGATCATGAGATGATCACTGGAATTTAACTTAGAAATACACCACGGTAAGGGGACAGACAACGTTATGGCCAATGCACTTTCTCATGTTTCTTCCGATTCCTGAGCAAACATTGTCAGAGGGAAATGTTTGTTCTTGGGGTGGGGGTGTTACGACCTTGTAAAAGATACTAAACCTCAAGTTGTTCTCTGATGCTGAATGGCTGAATGAGGCATGCTGCACACTTTGCTTAAAGTAGAGTAGAAAAGCGCAGTCCAATTACCATGAATGAAGTCTACCATGATTTAGAGCTTCATCTTTAGGAAAAATCCTCCGCCTTTCCTTCTGTTGGAAATCCTAAAGTGCTTTAAAAAAGGAGTAAATATTGCAGGTGAAAAGAAGAAGAGTGACTGCTTGTGTGTCTTCATCTAATTTTTGATAAAATGAGCAAATGAAAAGGAAAACAACTCTGTGGGCTCCTTTAACATGCAACTAAGAACTTACCAGTGTTGAAGACATTATGAAGGTCATCACAAAAAAGAATGCGGTTTTACAGTACTGAGCCAAACTAGCACCCATAGACATTTGTTTTAAATGAGCATTTTTTTTTAATTTAATTTAGTTTTACATGCAATGATGAGGTTTTTATTTAGATAAATAATTTCCAAAAAAGTCATTTCCCTGCTTTTTACAAGGGGTGGCTGTGTCTCAGGAGGTAGAGAAGGTCACCTACTAATTGGAAGGCTGGTGGTTCGATTCCAGACTGCATGTCAAAGTATCCTTTAGCAAGATTCTAAACCCTAAGTTACTCTCTGACACAAGCGTTGGGGTATGTATGTGTATGAATGGTAGACAGTAAGCACTTAGCTTAGATACAGATGGAAGTGCTTGTATGAATGGGTGAATGCAAATGTGTTGTTTGAGTGCTCAGAGTACAAAAGCGCTATATAAGAATAAGTCCATTTACCATTTTCCACAAAAAACTCTAAACCCTCTTCTTCCACATAAACATAGTTAAGATTGGCAAAAATCACCCTTGAATGAACTGGAACACTGAAAATGATGAAAGAACACAGAATAAATGAGACATTTACCATTTCTGCGGATTAAGGGGGTATGTAGGTTCATCCATATCCATCCCTATGTGCCATACATTTTCAGAAAAGCCATGGGATCATTCTATTTTATAACAGTTCTCTTCAATCCACCCTCTGTCCAGTGGAAATGAAAGCAAAAGGCCCAAATATGACACTATGATTAAAACTATTTCTAAATATAGTCACACAATGCAAAAGCAATGGCACAAAATGATGGCACCTTTATTTTAACAACAGAACAGTAGATAGGATGCTGTGGGGCCATGACGATGAAGGGATGTGGATGGCGCCATCCGCACATCGGTAGGCACCTGCAAGTGATCCATGGGGTCAGCAAAGGAAACATGAGACCCGCTAACCACATGTTGGCTGGCAAGTATGCTCGGCAGCCAGTAACGATCCTTCTGCTGGTTGACCCATTGAGACCTAGTTACAACTTTTACTTTTTCTAAGCAAATTTAATCAAGAACATTTTTTCTACACACAAAACTCTAGACTTGCCTACAGCCGTGTTTACAATCTGATCACCACCAACAAAAAGCGGTTCCTCAGTGTGTTGAAATGTTGAAAATACCTGAAGTCACATGTTCTGATCTTGCATTCTGATAGGGATGTAGAGGCTTTTGCTGGTAATGGAAAGTGGCATTTAGAGGCTTCTAACAAAACGCAGATTAGCATTTTTGCCTCTGCTTTAAGAACTGTTATAGTGCAAATTATTTCGTTTATTTTAAGCTATCAGTTGTGCATAGGAAAGAACTAAGGCAATGTTCACACTGCAGCCTGAAGTGACCCAATTCCGAATTTTTGTGAAATCGGATATTTTTTGGGTGGTTGTTCACATTTCCAAATATATGCGACTTGGATGTGATCTGTGTGTGAACTGTAGACGAACCTGAAAGTGTCCTGCATGCGCAGTAGAGGATGTGATAATTTAAATTAAACTTTTATTAAACAAAGTTCCAAACAATAGCGATAATAAGCTTGTTTTTCTTCTCGCGTCCGCATAACACGTCCCGTGTTATGCGGACGCGAGAAGAAAAACAAGAATAGTTTGTCAAGTATCAGTGACATGCAGGTCACATAAATGCAGCCCGGCAGTACACATGCAGGTCACATTTAAAAATGTGTATCGAATCCGTATCAGATTTAGTACCACATATCCAAGTGGCCTGGGTTGCATTTGAAAAAATCGGATCTGTGTTGTTCAGACTGTCATGAAAAGATCGGATATAGGTCGCATTAGGGCAGAAAAATCAGAATTGTGTCACTTCAGGCTGCAGTGTGAACGTAGCCTAAATTTTCTTCTTTCACACACAGTTTCAAATACAGTCCTTGCTGACAATAAGGGCTAAGCATCATCAATAAATGAGGAAGAATGAGAAACCCCACACAGTGCAGGTGTTTTAGATAGGAAGGTTCATCAACAGGAAGAGAATTAATATTAAAGTACATTAAGTTACCTAGTATTTATTTTTAAGCAATTAAGCCCAATCTGGTTCAAAAATGTGTATGATTTTTTCAGAACTAACCTCATG
This sequence comes from Andinoacara biseriatus, assembly GCA_015108635.1. Taxonomy (NCBI): domain Eukaryota; kingdom Metazoa; phylum Chordata; class Actinopteri; order Cichliformes; family Cichlidae; genus Andinoacara; species Andinoacara biseriatus. The sequence continues at coordinate 4,025 of VUQJ01029180.1, read as the reverse complement.
TTTGTGCTTTAGATTACATGCCATGCCACCCAGGTTCCTGCAGAGGTGCTGAGGACATCAAGTGCTTGTGTTAGTGATGTTCAATACCACAGATTTCCTTTCCGTTCCAATACCGAGTAAAATTCATGCTGGTATCGGTGATACCAATACTTTGTGCAAAAATCTTAAATGAAATAAAATCACAGGGCAAAGCAAATAATAAGGCTATTCAACATTGATTGCTTAGTCTTATTTAGATTGAATTACAAGCAGTCTTTCCAAATAGCCTATAATACCGGAATACAAACATTACGGTCACTGGGTGACTCAAATTCAAATTGCCAGTAAAACATGTTAACAAATAAATGCCACAATAATTGCGTGTTTGTCGATATACCTATATTTTAAAATGATCATTTAACAAATAACACAAAGTAGATTGATAATTTGTTATTTTTTTATTCATCTATCCTAGTATATAGTATAACTATATTTAACTTTAGCAGCTTTTATCGCAATTGCTCTGTATTATTTAATGACACCTATTAAGCTACTTTCAGTTAGGAAAGCTTATTTGTATAAATCTCGGCTTTTTTAAGTCTGTGAGATTATCCCACGTAAGCATGATACAAATGTTACTCCAAGCTGAAATCATGCAGCTATGTGTTTATGTGTTTATTTTGTTACTTATACAATCTTAATAATAATAATGTCCAACTCAAACAGCGACCGAGCTTATCGCCGCTTAAGACTCTACATTTCCTTTCTCTGTACCTGGACTGTACCCACCTGCAACACCAAAGGACTCTGTCAGAAACATCTGTCCTGCCCTACCAGCAGCACCTGACATTTGGCTCTCCTCCTCGGTCCGCGTCATCATGCATGCCTCATATTCAGTATTGTGGTGTATTCTGAGATGTTTCACAAGGTTTGTTGTGTTACCACAATTTCTCACTGTTTTCCCACAAACAGTTTGCATTTTGACTATTTGTGGAGCTCAAATAGCTCCACATGTGACCATTAACCATTGTGTCTATGTTTGGGTGAGTGACTGAGTGAGCACACTGTGCTTGAGCATTACACACTTACCAGGCGGAAGAAGTAGTTCTCATCAACCCCGTAATAATCACTAATAATCATCAATAATTTAGTTGCTTTCGAATGTGTTCTTGGTAAGATAAATTATCTCAAATGACTGAAGTATCGAACATATTGATACTTGGACCTGAAAATTGATTTTAAAGTGTAAAAGTCTGGTATCGGAAGTATTGATGTTTTAGTATCAATCCGCACATCACTAGCTTGTGTTGCAGGGAAGGCTCTTTGCAATCACCTTGTTACTCAGCTTTAGAGTTCCCATTACAGCACCATGGGCTTTAAAACAGTCACTTTTCCTGTAGCCTGCACCAGACTTTGCAAACTTGGCACAGGCCAAGGACTCGGATAAAAATCAAGGGTCATTTTGTTTGTTTGTCATTATGTGTTTGGCAATATGCTCATAACTAGGATATAACACTGATTAATTCCAAATAATCATCTCCAGGGAATACAGCCAGAAGCAACAGGTGATATGAAAATCCAGAAGTACAAGTCCACCAGCAGAACAGCTGGGAAGTCTACACTTTATCAAGCATATCCAGGTAAGCTGTTAGTAATATTTTTTTTAGAAATCTATTATCTGTTCATTTTAACACTTCCCAATAAAAAGCAAGTTTCATGGAGGGCACAATAACAGTGTGAAGATTCAAAACGTACCTGACAAGTGGTCCAACACTACAATATTTACCTGAGACAGCAACGCCAAACGTCCCTGTCCTGACCCTCATATACTGGAACTTGCAGAGAAGCCAAAAAGTGTCATGGTGTTGCTGTGTAGCAGATGAGGTTGGACCCCAAGATTCAGGACTCAACAGGCAAAACTGAACTGAAAGGTTGTTTATATGGTAAATGACAGAAAATAATAAACACGGCTATACAGGGCTGGACGGGTGCCAGAACTAAATGCAAAAACAACATAGCACGGAGCGAAGTGGGCTGATATTGGGGTGATACGGTACTATGAGGTCTTTAAGATAAGATGGGGCCTAATTATTCAAAGCCTTGTATGTGAGGAGAAGGATTTTAAATTCTATTCCAGATTTAACAGGGAGCCAATGAACAGAACTGGCTGGGAATTGTTTAAAAGTGCATGGACTGACCTTAATGAGCTCACAAACACCATCTCATCTTATGTCCCTTTCTGTGAAGAATCAGTCATTCCTCTGGAAATCCAGTACTATATTTCCTAATAATAAACCATGGATTTCCAAATCAGTAAAAAGTTTAATTAACTTGCAAAATATAAGTTTTAATAATGGGGATATGGCTTGATATCACTTACTCAAAAAACAAGTGTAAGGAACTGAAAACAGCCAGAGTGAATTATAAGGAGAGGGTGGAGAATATGTTTAGGTCCAATGATTCGCAACTGGCTTGGGGTGGGGTTAAATCTGTGATGGGGATGCCAACCAAAAGGACCTGGATTAATTTTAATTCTTTGCCTGCTGTCTAAGTTGTCTAATGATTTTAATAGTTTTAACAATTGCTTTAATATTTATAATTTTACTGAGGAGCTTTCTGGTTTTAAAAGTGTGCCCTCAGATGTCGCCGTTCACATTGATTGTGGAACTGTTTTTAATTTCTTTCAGAGGACTATGGAGAGGAAAAGCTCAGGTCCTGATGGCATACGAGGCCGTATTCTTAAAAACTGTGCCCTGCAGCTGGCAGACATCTTTAGTTTTCTTTTTAACATGTCCCTGCAGACCCACAAGGTCCCTCGGCTTTGGAAAGCCTCCACCATTGTTTCTGTCCCCAAAAGTAAGGCCCCTCAGTCTCTGAATGATTTCAGGCCTGTTGCCCTTACTTCACTGGTAATGAAGACATTTGAAAAGATGATTAAGGTAGTCCTTCTATCTAGAGTTAAACAATATTTGGACAGATCACGGACCAGCGGTCAGGGACTTCACTGACTGGTGTGAGTCCTCCTTTTTAAAGATAAATCTTTGAAAAACAAAGGAGATGGTCATTGATTTTAGCAAACAGTGCAGTCACTGTGCCTGTGGTTATTTCTGAGGAAAATGTTGAGGTCGTGGACCAGTATAAATATCTGGGAACGATCCGTGACAACAGGCTGACTTTTGAACCCCACGTAGACTCGCTCTGTAAAAAGGCCCATCAGAGGATGTACTTTTATTGGAAGCTCCGTGGTTTTAATGTGGATTTTACTTTTATGAAAATGTTTTACTCTTGTAGGCTGAACTTGCTGCTATCACATATAAAAGGGCACAAAGTGTGTACTTGTCATCTTGCTCATAATTGCTGTCTGTGTTTACCTCTGTGCTGCACACAGATGCTGCAGCAGTTTGGTTTGGACCGTAATATGTGTTCAGAGTGCAACAGCGTTTTCTTCCTTGTTAGTGCACTTTGCCTTCCGTTTATAGACGACGACCTGCCCACACTCATAAGTAAAGGATCAGTCGGCAAAACGCGGTGGAAGCGCAGGCTCGTTCTTAAGCATTTCACAAGTTTCTTGAAACTGACACCAGTACTGGCAGGATCACCAGCACCTCGGCAGTGGAAAAGTAGTAAGAGTGTTTTATGGGTTTGACTTTGCCACAGGCAGAGGTGGCAAAAGTACTGACATTCTGTACTTAAGTAGAAGTACAAGTACTTGTGTTAAAATCTACTCTGGTAAAAGTCGAAGTACTGGTGCAACTTCTTTACTCAAGTAAAAGTAAAAAAGTAAAGGCTCTGAAATCTACTCAAAGTAAGAAAGTAAAAGTATCTCTTTGAAAGACGTTTGTAACAGGTGTTTTTGCGTAAAGCAAACTGAAGGTTAGCTCTTCCTCTCCTTCCTCTTTCTTACATCTTTCCACATCTAACTGACGTTATCGCTCATTCTCTGCTCTCCCTGAAAACACAGCAGCTGTTCTTTTAGCTAGCAGACACACTGTGTGAGAAACTGCACACACTTTTTGTGCTTTACGTTTTCTGTCACTCATTTGTCT
>VUQJ01029179.1:0-19173 GCA_015108635.1 Andinoacara biseriatus | reverse complement strand
AAAAAACTAATTAATTAATTTTATTTCTCTAGTTTGCCTGTGTGTGTGTGTGTGTGTGTGTGTGTGTGTGTGTGTGTGTGTGTGTGTGTGTGTGTGTGTGTGTGTGTGTGAGAGAGAGAGAGATACAGTAAACACATCCCCCCCTAAGCATGCTTTCAAAGTAAAAAGGCAAGTTATTAGATTAACGGTGCAGAGGAGTGAAGCACCACAAATCTTATCCGGCAACTTGGTTGTCTCAAAACTCTGATATTATAAGAGAATTTGCAAGTACTGTGTGCACGCAGGATGGTCCTGTTGAGGATTTAAAAACAAGCCAATGATGGTAATTGGTAAGCTGAAAATAAAATGTTCAAAGTGCTAAATAATGACCCAGAGAGTGTCTCAGTTATAAAACACAAGTTGCAAGGATTGAACCGCCTTCCTTTGTTTTTGTCTTGCTCATTTCAAACATAGAAAACACTTGACTTTAGCACCATCTCAGCTAAATGTTCAGAACAAAGTCTTCAGAGGGATTGCCAACTTTTCCTTTAATCATCACCTTTTGTTTCACCACTTGCTGGGCTGAGCAGCATTGGCGTAACAGTAGAACACAAAACAGAGTTCATGTTTCCTCGTTCCCCTGTGTCTTCCACACTCTCTTGATCTACCCCCCCACCCTACCCTCCGGGGACTAGCCTGTGCATACAGATTAAATGACTGAGCACTGAGCCCACATGGATACCTAGGCAATGCAAGTCACCATTGCACCGAACCAGCTCAATCCGGCTGCAGCTCAGTTCACGGCTGGCTGCACCACAGGGGCCCAAGGTGAAACCTGCTGTTCATCTATCCACGTGATGCTCCCCCAGTCAGGAGCATGAACTGTGCTTGCATCTCCAGGCTCCACTGGATAAGGTGGATCATATTTAGGTCAATGGTCTTCCAAGCTGGGTGTTAAAGAACAGGATACCAGTATGGCCTTCTTACAGTTCTGACGATACCTTTAGTTCATTCGTTAATGCTTATTCATATCCCACATATACAGTACTACATATTAATGTATCTTATAGTTGTTCCACTGCGCAAAAGTTTCATCTTCTTTAAGGTCAAACTCATTTTATGCACTTAAGATATTGGAAATATGTTGATTTTCCTCACAGGATGAGACCTGCTGACTTTGATGACCCCTTACTTTTGTTTTAGTACAGCCATCATTTTATTATTATTATTATGGGTGGATATCACAACTGGCTGCAGATGTACTAAGCCCTTAAGTGATAAAAGTTAATGACTTGGAGAATCATTTGACCTATTAACATACAGCAACAGGTGAGTCTAACCCTATGCTATCCGAATTTCTTTTTTCTTTTTTTTAATTACCTCTCACTCCAAGTCCAAATTCAAATTCATTATCCATTTCTTTGTGTTTAGTTCTAAAAACCTATGCCTAGGATTTAAGTGGTTCATCTGCAAGTTTTCCTGTTGTCCCAGTTGTATGAAACTTAAATTACAGCCTGTTTTTTAATGGTACATATGCAGACAAAAAAATAACAATACAGATTATGGAGGCTTGGTGGAATGGGGATAAACTCATCTGAGTACAGTTCAAAGCTCAAGAGTCAGCATGAAGAGAAAAACAGCCCACACACTTGCCCACATACAGCGCTGCAGTTTGTTTATTTTCAGCAGAGCCTGCAAAACAGAGCAGCACGGTCACTCACCCTTTACTCCTGAGTTAGGAGCACTGCTGCAGACAGCTTTGCAGGAGCTGAGATGCCTCACTGTCTCCATAGAGATACAATAAGGACAATAAGAGTCAGCGAGTGGAGATGGAGAGACAGGGAGGAAACAGGAGTTTGACTGCGTTACTACAACAAGCAGTGACTCAGATGAATTATAATGTCCTGTTTTACTGGACGCTGACATAATTTTGGTCTCCTTCTTAAGATGTGATGTATAATCCTTCCCAGAATACTGTTTCCGCTTTATCCCTTGATGTTTAGATAGAGCTGAACCAAAAAAAATGAAAAGTTTAAAAAAATAAAAAAAAAGCTTTTTTTTTTCTGGAATTGTTGCACAGTTTTACCTAAACTTTTAAGAAGTCACTGCACCCTGCAGCCTTTGGGCTCACAGTATCTCAGAAAAGATGAGCCGTGGTCTGGTCAATTTCCCTTCACCCTTTCTTTTCATCTCTATATGATAGCATATGAATAAGGCATGGTACCTCACAAACTGACCCTTATATACATATATTTAAAAAAACAAATTAATATTCTCCTTAACACTTCCAAAAGCTAGTGCTAGTGATTTGTTTATAATGATTCTGTAGTTAGCCATTGGGTGGTAGATTGATATGTTCTACCTCCTGCAAAGCTACCGAGTCTTTGTGTTTTGTTCTGTTGTCCTGCTGCATGCATTCTGTTGATGTACTCCTATTTTCAATCTTCTTTTACCCATTAATCCCCCCCCCAGCTACTTCTCCATGAGCTGTCAGTGTCTGATAAAAGGGAGTTCTTCCTCCCCACCTTTGCCAAGTGCTTATTTACACATCATCTGATCTTTGGAGTTCTCTCTCTAATATTGTAGGCGTTGAAATTAATTATTGTAAAGTGGTGCTAAAACTCTCAAATTGAATTGAAATTAAATGTTGTTACATAACTTCTCCAACTCTCCAAAACTTGTTTGTTGCATAAGCCTGAAAAAGGGTCCATAACAGTCTGAAGGAGCCTGGGTGAGCTGCATCCTCCGCAGTCAGCTGGTAAAGGTTGGAGTGTATGTGGGTGTTTATATGTGTACTTTGCCTTGGATTTTATTTCAATACACAATCAGATATTGTAAATTAAAAGATCAAAAGAAGTAATTTAATATCTCACTGTAGTGAATTACAACCTACTTCACCTACTTTTAAAACTATGCTTCAGTCTATTGTCTCAAACACTGCTGGCTGTTTCCCCAGTACAAGCGCAGTCTTGTGCTGTAGCCGTCTGCCTCTCCACCTCAGCAGCGGTCAAGTGCGCTGACCCCTTATTGTGCACAGCAAGGAACCACATGAATTGTCATTTGGTCCAGCAGCAGGTAAAGGAAAGTGCTGGAATGTGTCGGCAGCAGGCCTATTGTTCATCTTGGCAGGAAGGAAAGGTCATATCAGAGAGACAGGCGGGTGGAACACGCAACTCTGCACTGATGAACAAGTCATCTGTGGCAAGGTTCTTGATAAATCAAAAGTGGTCTGATTGCAGGACACTTCCAGTGCAGGCTCCACTCATAGTCTGTAAAAGTGAAGCCAGTGCGGAAGTGGCTTAAACCTGCATTCTTTTTAATGGCCAACGGGGGCCAATAGCTGCAAAAAGACTTCCGGGCCTAAAGAAGTCCATGAAAAAAATTACTCTTGGGCTTAACTATGGAGAATAAATTCATGATGAGTTTGTTTTCTCACTCCCTCATTTCAGGTTATGTGATAATCGATCATTAAGTGCATTTTGTCAGTAATCTGGCATATTCTCATTGGCTAACAACGTTTCAATCACAAGTCATTAGCTAATGAGCATTGGGTTTCTCCAGCATTCACTATCAGAATAGAAGGCAAGAAGACTTTTAAATACTTTGTGAAGGTTTTTGTGTGCATTTTAAAAAGGCCAGGGAAAACAATTTGAAATATGTAACCTTTTAAGTGACCGATATCCAAGTAGTTGTACTTATGGCCGCTCACCAGCACATCCCTTTTCTGAAAGCTGACACATGGAAACCAGAAATGACTTTTCCTATTGAGAGCCTAAGAGTGGTGGACAGACACTTTGACTCGCAAAACGGGACAACTGTTTAAATAGAAGGGAAAACATCACTTGTGGGAAATAATGCGCTTCTATTTACAGTCACTGGACAATTATTAGACTGGAGTGGTAATGGCTGATAGCTTCAAGAGACTACTCGTGCCAGTTTCTGGCTGCAAAACAAATATAACAACTTGAAAGTGTTTAGAGTACTGTGTAAACATCTTGAGCCACCGGTCATTACCTCCTCCAAGGAGGTCATTCTGTCTGTAAACATCATAACCTGAAAAGTTTTGTATGAATTCTGATAAAAGCGAGGTCATGTTAACAATCCATTCAAATTTGAATCAGATCCTCCAAGGTCTTCAAGGTCAACTCAATGATTTGTTGACTGGAAAGTGACAAAAAAAAAGCCTTATAAGTTAGAAACTAAGATTCTTACAAGTGTGTTATGTATTGTCAGCACATAGAAAGTACGATACAAAGATTTAAAATATCACGTTACATTTGACCTGGGTTTCAACAGGGCAAATAACAAAAACCTGCACTTTGCACTTGTTTTTACTGCACTACAAACCTCTTCAAGTATATTTAAAAAGGACAAAGAAAATAAAATTAATATATGCAAAAAAACAATATCATTCCCTTAAAAATGAATACTGCCCAGAGAGCGAGCTGCCTTGGTGGAGTTTGCACTCTGAGTGCTTTTTGTTTCTTTATATTTTTCTAGGAAAACTAGAAGTAGATGCAGCAATCTATTTAAACGGACAAACATACATAGAAATACAGGAAATAATAGAGTTTTACAATTCTAATTATCTTGAAAGTCAATATTTAGTATGACCATCTGTAGTCTTCAACTCAGCCTGAACTCTCTCAGGCAGCTTTCTTGTAATTTCTTAAGAAGTCTTCAGGAACAATTCTCCGGGCTTCTCAAAGGCCATTAAAAGCTCTTCTTTGAATGTTGGCTTCCTTTCTCTTTCAAGAGCCTGGATCTCAATAATGTTGAGGTCCAGGCCAGTCCATGACTTTGACTGTGATTCTCAGCCCAGTTCTTGTGTAATTTAGCATACCTCAGTCTTTTTCCTGGTTTCCCTTCCTTAACAATAGCTGCTTGAGCGCCACCGTTCTACAGAAGGGAAAACGTCACAGTTTCTGATGAAGCTTCGGTGAACAGTAGATGGATTAACTCAAGGAAAGACCTGACACAACTAAACAAAGGCCTGACACAGGGCCAAATGCACCTGTGTCAGGCCTTTGCTGTATTTATCCTATTTCTTAAGGCCATGACTTTCAGATACTTTTCATTTGCTGTACAAATTATTTTAAAGTTAGCTATTTCTCCTTTTGTCCTCCAATTTTTAAGGACATGCTGCACAGCACTCTGAGATATAATGTTCAGCTAACAGAACTTTGGGAATCACTTTCTTGGTCCAAATACACAATTTTATATCTGCCAGACTGTGTTATTTTTGGCATTTTTAATTAAATCAAGTAAAGAAATGGGAATAAATTATTTGTTTTTGTAAAAAGTAACAAAGTGCCTAGAGACACAATTGATAAGCAGTTCTTTTCTAAGTTGTCTTTTAAGTAAAGACACACCACTGGTTCATTGCTTCTGGCGGTGCCAATCAACAATTCAAGAGACCCCTAATTTCATAGTGTTGGCTTAATAAACCAAAATAAATAAATACATTCCTCTGAAAATGAGTGAAAAAGCTCGATTTCCAAAGAAAAACTTTGAAAGGACTCCAGAAAAGCATTTAAAAATTAAAAAAGAAAGTCTGTCTCCTTTGAATCAAAATACAAAGAAGTGAGAGGTGGGTCAAGATTTTTGAAAGTACACAGTGTGTAGCATGGGTCTTTGCAACAAGTCTTTGATTTAAAAGAAAGAAGAAATGACCTCAACTAGACTTAGTAAGAGGAAGTCTATCAGCTGAGCCTTTAGGCAATCCTATGAGCTCAGGGAGGTTTAAAAGTGCTTAGCATGGTAATTTGAATATGGAACTGAGAGCCAGTTTCTGCTTTAATCTGGTTCAAAATGGTCTAGCAAGACAAATCAGTCTGCATGACTTTGCTTACCACCATGGGATCTTGTGTATCTACTGTATAGCCAAGGCAGATTGGACAGAAAGCTGGCTAGGGCGCAAATATCAGCTGGGAATATGAGAAATAAATCTCCTCTTAAGTCAGGCCTCTTGACCTCACATGAAACCCATCATAGCATATGTGACAAAGAGGAAAAGATGGAGCGTGAGTGAACGAGAGATAAGGAGAAATTAGGTCAACCATCCATCTATCTCCACAGGGATCCACTCGTCATGCACACTGGAGTACTGATAGATTCATACGTTTCAGAATGTAGCATTTAAACTAAAGGGGTGCTTTGTGTAAGTCTTTGTTTCTGCTGCATGCTGGACAGCAGGGCAGGCATCATCATCCCCCCCTGCTCCACTTTGGACCACAACACGTGGCTCAAATGAATAACCAGCCACGTGTGCAGCTAATGCACCCTCATCTTCAAGCTTCTGACTACATCTCTCCAACTGGGATCCAAAGAAAACGCAAACAAAACATTACATGCACTCCACACTTTTCCTGCCAGATCTATTATTATACAGCTATTAAAAAATAGAAGCAAAACAAGCTGGGAATGGCTCAAGGACATTACATAAACATATAGTACCACCTTACAGATGCTCCAGAGGTTAATCCTAACAACAGAATGATTTGCACCACAGCACGAGAGACCAAATACAAATACTAAAGATGGATCGATCTGCATGCAGGGTGTGTGGTGTTATACAAATTCTGCTCTTAAGAGAATTCCTGCCTAATATTCCACACTCGATCATGACTAGGGGAGAGTTTTGACTTGCAAAGTAGCTTCTTTTCAGTTTCTGTTTATGGCAGTAGCTCTTTACAGCAGTTAAAACTGAAGGTGGATTAAAAAGCACTCAGAGCTTCTCCAATGGCAGATAACAGCTGAAGGGAGTTCTATTCCCTAAAGCTATTATCTGAATTAAATCATACATAATTCCAATATCATTTTCTTTTTGTGTTTGTAACTTTTGGTATTATTTTTCTGAAGTTTTGAATTTTTTTGCACATGAGCATTTTGAATTTATGTTGCTTTATATTCATTTCAGAGTAGTTAGTGTACTCTTTATTGTTTATGTGTGCAACATTTGTTTAAGAGCTAGAATTTAAATGACATCTAAAAGAGGACCCAAGGGTATTGGGAAACTAAATGGAATGCTAAAAGCGAGCTTATTTAAAAACTAGTGCTCTGAATAGGAACCAAGAGATTCCTTGTCTTTTATGGTTGGAGCAGGAACTTCCTAATATGGGAGGTGAGGCGGCGCAGGAAGAGACATTTGAATCCTGACTTGGGCTCATAGTTAAAACCCGGTGAAAGAACAAAATATGCAATCTGATAAAGTTGCATAATGTTTATTAAAACTGGAAGCGGTATAAAAAAGGAAAACATTGATTCCTGAAATGACAGTAAACCAAAACGTGATTAAAACTGATACACATTGTATCCCGACTGAATAAAAAAATATGTAACTGTGACTCGAGCTTCTGGCTTGCCTATCCCAAAACAAGCTTAATATTTTCCTAATTATGCATGAGCACTCAAAAGGCTGAAAATAGGTTTAAGTACAGTTAAAGTATATTTTGTAGTGCAGTAAAAATCCGATAACAGTACTATGACTGATGTACTTTGATTACAGTAGGTAATGTTATGAGGTATTGATTTGTAAATGGGTCCCTGACAGCCTTCTAACAGACATACAGCCTTAACTACCATTCGTAGTTATGGTGGGATACGTCTAAGGTCACAACATGTATGGACTAATAAAAACGATGAACCTTTCTCACCAAAGAACAAGAGTTCTTTAGAGAAATAAGCACGGTGGGAAGAGTCAAGTCCGGTTTTTGAACTCCAGAGACGGTTGCAAAATAATAATACAAATTTTCCAGTTCTAAACAATAGTTTCAGTGTGTTTTGTTGCTTATACATCTATATACCATTATTGTACTTGAGTAAAAGACTTGGAAAAAAATATTTCTACAATATGTCTTGTCTTTAAAGTCTTAAATAAATGGTTTGAGTACCAGAAAAGGGCAGAATGGTGCTGCAGGAGCTAGAGGGTTCCACTTCAAACCTACCTTCTGTGCGGAGTTTGCACATTCTGCACGCATTAACATGGGTTTCCTCTGGATAATCTACCTTCATGGATGGATGGAGCATCAGGATAATAAAGATTTTCATTTATTCCTATGCATGCCACATTCTATAGAGAAAATACATACAGTCATGTCCCACATACTCCTGCAGCTTTATGCATTTAAGTACAATATCGTCTGTTTGACAAGCAGGGAAGCAAATGCCAGTTGTGTACTTCACGCAGAGACATCTAATGTAAACTCCCAAATGAGAGGCTATATTAACAACATTGTGGGTCCTTTTCTCCCCATTTGCACAGACATGGTTTCTCTCCTCTGTATACTACTGTAATCTTAAAGTTCTCCAGATAAAAGCCATAAAGTATTTTTCAAAATATGGGCAAAAAGATTTCATCTGTAGCCTGAACCCTGTTAATTCTGAAAATGGATTTTACCCTGCTTTGCTCTCAGTGATGTGTTATGGATCTTATCCTGCAGGGAAATTGGAAAATTCTTCAGCCAGATAAATTTCAAGGTCAGACCAGTGGTGTAGAAGAGATTGCAATGTCCCTGGGGTCCAGCAGCATCACAGTTGTCATGCTTTCTGTGGTTGCAGTCAATAAAGTTCCATTTTCCAGCCAAGCCAGCTGTCTTCACAGAGTGCGGATATCCAACAGCAGGAGCACTGACCCCTGAATCCCAGCAGTTGGCAAGCAGAATATTTAATATGGTCCAATTGGGGATATTAAAAAAGGAAATTGTTAAGTGGCTGGTTTAGAGAACACAGGTTGCCTGCAATCACAATAATGTTGGTATAGTGTGTTTTCCCCTTTTTCAATATATGAACAGTTTTTAAAAGACTATTGTAATCTCCAGCTTCAAAATTGTTCGAAAACGACTGTAATGCTTTATGAACTTGATAATATGCTAGAGCCCTCTACAGGCAGTTCAGGTTCACTGCAGCTGGGTGTTTATGAAATGAAGATGCTGCTCTCTGCTGGTGATGTTGTAAACTACAACCCAGTGACGCTTTTAACTTTTGATTTGAAGAGAAATGATCATTTATAAACTATACTGCCAGAAGTATTCACTCACTCATCCAAATCATTGAATTCAGGTGTTTCAATCACTCACACAGCCACAGGTGGATAAAACCAAGCACCTAGCCACGCAGACTGCTTTTACAAACATTTGTGAATGAATGGGTCGCTCTCAGGAGCTCAGTGAATTCCAGCGTGGTACCGTGATAGGATGTCACCTGTACAACAAGTCTAATCATGAAATTTTCCCACTACTAAATATTCAACAGTCAGCTGTTAGTGGGATTATAACAAAGTGGAAGCAATATTGACAACGACAGCAACTCAGCCACAAAGTAAATAAAATCACAGAAAATCACAGAACGGGGTCAGCAGATGCTGAGGCACATAGTGTGCAGAGATTGCCAACTGCATCCAAGCCTTACATCATCAAGCACGATGCAAAGCATCAGATACAGTGGTGTAAACTAAGCACGCTGCCACTGAACTCTAGAGCAGTGCAGACACGTTCTCTGGAGTGACGAATCACGCAAGCCGATGGGCAAGTCTGGGTTTGGTGGTTGCCAGGAGAACGGTACTTGTATGACTGCATTGTGCCAAATGTAAAGTTTGGTGCTGCTTCCTCTAAAACACACCCTCCATCAGAGTAAACCAAATTATAACACAATGCAAAGAAACCAGTCTGAAGCACTGAAGAGACTGTGAGCTGGGCCTTCTCATCCCACATAAGTGTCTGATCTTGCAAATTCTGGAAGAATGGTCAAAAATTCCCATAGACACACTTCTAAACTGTGTGGAAAGCCTTCCCAAAAGAGCTGAAGCTGCAAGGGGATGGGCCGACATCAACCTTTGGCAATATAGTGCGTGTGGACACTGAGTTTGTTGTCAGGTCATCTCAGGTCTGATTCAAACTGTAACCCCCTAAACCTAAAACTGATACATGTTACTGATATTCACTTTGACCTTTTCACATTTAGAGCAGCAATTTAACTTTACATTTTGATATATCTTTAGTGCTTTTTTATACACTGCCATCCATCATTTTCTTCCGTGTATCCAGGGCGGGATCATGGGGGTAGCAGCTTAAACAGAGAAGCCCAGACCTCTTTGTTCCCAGCCACCTCTTCCAGTTCATCCGAGGGGATGAAACATCTTCACAGAAAAAGAAATGCTAGAAAACTGCAAACTTATGTTTGTAATATTATTTGTACCTGTTGTGCTTGGCCCATCACTTGTGTGTTTAATTTGCTGTAATTTTGTTTTTCTTCTTTCTTTAATTTTTTTGCGGCCACTTGTGAGTGTGAAATTCAGGCTAAAGTCCAAGATTTCCATTTTTTACTTTTTTATGTTTCCTAAAATTTCAAATGATGTAGATTAGTAAGCAAAAAACAGGTGTCCTTTTTCTATCTTTGTTTAATTTCTGTGAATTTGTCAGGATGTCAAACTGTGTTGATTATTTGAATTATTCTCTTCTGGTTTTAGCAATTAATCAAATAGATAAATAGTCACTTGTAACACATTTGTAAATGATTAAACTTCTGATAAAAACTCCACTAGGTTTACAGGAAACCTTTGTTCACACACTTTTATCGTCACATGCTTAAAAAAAAAAAAATCACCATCATCACAGAGACAGGAAATGTCACTGATTGAGCGGCCATGTCTCAATCCAGCAAGTGTTCCCCTTATAGCCAAGAGATTTGTTAGACAAGAACCCAAACAAAATAATAAATTTATTTCCATTTTATGTATCAGAAATTGTTTGATAAACTATATTTTTTCAGACATAGTCAAAATGTTGACTGGCTGTATTTGCATACAGTGAAGATCACAAACCGTGGAAATACTGGAAAGTCTGGTTGTTCTTGATTATGATTGCTTGGCCACTTTGGCTGCAGCCAGGATTTGTATATGAAAATCAAGACAAGTACAAAGTGAATGCTGAACGCTCTGTATTTTGGGGCTTAAGGTTCATTGTTTTACTGTATTTATAGGAATTCACTAAGTGCTTGACAAATTCAACAAGGGATGGGGGGGAATGAAGAAGTAGAGCAGGTGTAGGATATCCTGTGCCACCTACACGTTACACCCACTCAGCCATGGAAACTCATGCAACCCACTGCATGGCTCAGCTGTTGTGGTTCCTAAATGTCACCACTACACTGACTTTGTAAATAAGTCAGTATATTTAAGACAAAATGCCAGCATTCCTATTAAATTCATTTGGTTTAACCTCTTGAACAATGTCATGTTGTTTTACATACATTACAGGACAATGACAGCAGTCTTTGCACTTTTAATTTCAAATTTCTGATTCTATTTTTTTTTTTAACTAAACAAAAACTGCAGCAGTTGTATGAGATAAAATTAGCATTGTGGTTTCAGTGGGTGTGTGAGCAAAGTTAGCTAGACAGGGTTTTTTGTGTCCTGCCTGCCATTTATGGATTTCCTTAATGTCACTGTTTTATTTTGAGATGAACACGGTATCTGAAGCATGGAGACTCGGTAATAAAGAAATATAGTTAGAGTAGGGGTTTACTATCAAGCTCTTATGGTGATTTTAGATTTTCATGATTAAAAAAAATATATTATTTCAGATAATGCACACATACACAGAGAGAGAGAGAGATGGACGTATCAGAAGCAACTTGGGGTTCAGTATCTTGCCCAAGGATACTTTGGCATGTGGCCAGGAGCAGCCAGGAATCGAACCACTGAACATCTGATCAATAGGTGACCTGCTCTACCTCCTGAGCTACAGCAACCCCGACGTAACCTAGCCTAACACATGCAGACTTAACACAGGAAGACTGACACACACACAGGGACTCTGAACATGATCAACACAGGGAAACCTTGGGACGTCCAACTAAACACAAGACATGAGACGAGGGAATAAGACACGAGAACCAACACCGGCTTAATAAGGAATAATGAAAGAACAGGAGGACATAGGAAGGAGCAAAATATAACAGACTTGACACCAGCTTAACACAAACATCTGAACACAGACCATGGGAAAGACAAAATGAGTAAGACAGACACGAGACAATATAAACACAGGAACACAGTGAAGACCAGAACATGAAAAACTAAACAGAAAACAAAGTCAAACTAAAATCCTAATATTGAACAACAAACACAACCAGAAATAACAACAAAAAAAACCCAGAACCTCAAAACACTGGGCCACCAGCCCAGGAGCAAGGCAGTTTTCAATAGTTTCAATAGTTCAGTTTTATATATATATATATATCGTAAACGAGACCATATATCCCCCATACTAGCATCCCTACACTCGTTGCCAGTCAGTTTTAGAACTGATTTGAAGGTTTTACTCTTTGTTTTTAAGGCGTTGCATGGGTTAGCACCTTCTTACCTCTCTGAGGAGGATAAGTGGAAGTGAATGGATGGATAGCTTTTAAATCAGAATGAGTCCTGACTTGACTTGACTTGACTTGACATCGCCTTGGGGCTCAGACACTAGAGCATCTTCCACTTGAGAAAACCTTTTGGTGTCCACTCTTACCACTCAAAGTGCTCTACACTACAAGCCACATTCACTCTTTTGAAAAATATTTATGCAATCTCTTTACTATGTCTAGACAGTTTAGAATTAACGTAACATGGATATCTTTGGATTGTAGAGTACACAATGGAAACCCATGCAAGCACGGGTAGGCACATTTTATGACCAATACCTAACTTTTAAAATAAAATCAAACAACCTCTAAGGGGCGTACAAGAAAGAGTGTGTGAATAATGTGTTTGTTTAGTGCAGGGGATTGAATCGCAAACTATCTGATTGGTACCGCAGGTAACCTGCCCACCTCCTGAGCTACAGATTATGCACTAGCATGAGATGCAAAGCCGCATGTAGGAGAGCTCATATGGCTCCTTTTGGAACAAACGACTGATATTGTCATTTGTATTGGAGGACATGTTGAGATTGGGATGTTTTCTGCCTGCCTTATTTTGAGGTCCATGTTCCAGAGAGTGATGCATGAGCAAATAACCTTGAAGAGGTTAGCAGCCAGTAGCGTATTGTAATAGATGTGTGATTTTCAAGTTGTGAAGAATTTTACCATAACAATCCCCCCGGTTTCATTTTAAAGGTTAATTGTTTTCCCCTGACAACTGGTGATCTCACATTTAGGTTAAGTTACTGTAGTCGCTGTGGGACAGTCATTCACTTGTTTGGGTTTAGTGGATTTGGCCTCTGTGAATGGAACCACATGAAATGAATGAGATTGTAAAATTGCAAAAACTAATTTTTATTGGCGGGATTTGCAGGGATAAAGCAGCTTTCCATCTGATTCTAAACAAATCCAACAGTGCTACGTCGGCTTTTTAACTTAATTTCTGTTGATTATCTCAGCTGATCTCAGTGCAGTTCTTATTTTGCTCACTGCAAATTGCAAATGTAAAAATGTCAGGCTCCCTGGGTCGCTGACCCAGATTTTTATTTTTTTTAATTTTACGTTCTGATTTAGTTTGCCTGTTCAGTTTGTATTTCACCTTTCTTTTTCCCCTTTGATTTATCCTGTTACAGGTGTTTACGTTCTTAGTTTAGTCTTCCGGTGTCCTTTGTTATAGTTCTCCGCCTCCCCTGCGTTCCCCTATACCTCCTCCGACCGTCATGGGCCTGTGTTAGGTCTCTGTGTTATGTTGTTTCCTGTTTTACTTTGGTAACCTTGTTTAGTGTTTCACTTTCCCAGTCTTGTTTCACAGATTAGTTCCCTCTGTGTTCCCTGGTGTGTCCCATCACTCTTATTACCCTTTGTGTATTTCTAGTCCTCGTCTCCCCGTAGCTCTTTGTTGCATCCTCCCACTCAGCTGCATTTGTCTTTGTTTCATGGTTTTCTCCTAAATTCATAGTGTTTGAATTTCTTCGTTCCAGAGCTGCCTTGTTTTATATTTTTTGAAAGACTTCAGTATTGAAGCAGTTTTTGAGGTTTTTTTGTTTTGTTTTGTTTTTTTCTAAGTCCTGCACTTTGGGTCCATCTCCTGCCAGCCACACATGGCAGACAGAGATTCCTGTGTGAGTCTGGGTTTACACAGAAAATAAAAAACACATCTGCTTTCAATAAAACGTTTGTTTGCTTTTTTCAAGTTATGCAAGTTAAGCTGACACCACAGCACTCAGGGGTATTCTTTCTCCATACCATTACAGACGCATGGGCGTGTGTGGGCAAGTTTGAGAGTACTTTACGTTTGTTGTCAATGAGAAAATAGAAATAAAAGATCCAAGAGGGCTGGAGAAGGTGTGGCCAGACTGCATAAAGTCCGATCGCAGCGCTGGTCTGATGTTACAGTAACTGTCTGCATTTGGACAATGGCACGAAGCCTCCTGTTGTGGGTCCTCATCCTAAATGCCTCTCTCAAGCCCTCAGGTAAGTCACTGGATACTTTTACCTCCACTAAACACACTGGCTAATTAATAACTAAAACCTAGTTCTGTCACAGAACACTCTGTTTATTCAAAGCTGTTCAAATGGAAGGTTTCTTTTCCTCAAGTATGCATCAAGTAGTCCTCTAAAGCAGCTAGCCATGCACATTATATTTTATCAAGACTTACAGATACTTACAGATACTATGCATCTGCTTTAGCTTTGAACTGTTTCGTGGTTTTCTGTGTCTGCTTTGCTATCCTCGGATGAGTTCACCTCATTGTTTTTGTTTGTTAAACAGGATAATTAACTGAACACTCCAACACAGGCTACACCTCTTGAACAGCCACGTCTTGCATGCACACTCATTAAAGTCAAATAATGCTGCATAAGACAAAGAAAGAATTATTTTGCTGGCTTTGTGACATACTGTCAGAGGGAGACTCTGGGAAACAACAAAGCCAACACCCTCTCAAGTGCAGCTGTATACAAGACCTCAGGTACACATAAGGGGGATAGAGGGATTTAATAATTTCCTGTCAGGCAGCTTTTAATGACAGGGAGGTACAATCGTGAGTCACAAATTTTCTTTGGTGAGAAAAACATTAGGCAAAAGATGCAACTGGTACTCCCCAGAGTCAAAACAGAATAAGGCAAAATAATAATAATCCATCCATTTTCTTCCGCTTACTCACTGCAGGGTCACTGGGGACTGGAGCCTATCCCAGCAGGCAGGGTACAGCCTGGACAGGTCGACAACCTGTCGCAGGGTTAACACAAAGACACAGACAACCATTCACACTTATAGGCAATTTATAATCACCAGTTAACCTAACTACACTAACTGCATGTTTTTGGACAAGTGTGTGAGCCCACACAGATGGTGTGTAGGCAATAAAGCAGCATTTTTGCTAGTTTATATCTTATCTTTTATCTAGCAGTGAAGCATGGTGTCAGTCTGTAAAGGATCCAGACTGTGAAGCTGCAGTCAGCTTTCAAGATAAGGCTGCAATTTGATTTAACATTTGGGAGCGTTGGCTGTTGTTGTTTTTAATGATTTCCTTTTTCTGGTTCTAGAAGGAAGTTGTGCATTTATCATGGGGTGACGGAAAAGTTTCTCAACCTACGGGCTGGGGTTTCATATGGGGTTGTTCATTTTGTTGATTGGGTCTGAGGGACAAAAGAAACCCAGGAGCAATTAACTGAGTCTCCCACTAATCCTTTGACAGTTTGAAATGGTATCAGTCTCCTTGAGCTTATGCCTTTTGAGTTTAGAGATTGTAATTATTGTAGGGTCTTTACAATATAAAGCACCTTGAGGCAACTGTTTTTCATGATTTGGTGCTATGCAAATTGAATTGAATTGAATTGAATTGAATTGAATTGAACTGAATTGAATTGAATTGAATTGAATGACTGAACAGCTCAGATGCATTTTACACTTGCACAGACTGAGGCGATAATGTCATTTCACAATGTACTTTAAATAATTAAACTTTGAAAAAATTAGGAATTTTAAACCCAGTTATAGAAAATTACTAGAAGCTGGATGATCGGTTCAGATGGCTTCATGTGCCGTCACTTACATTAAACAATAACAGCTCGCTCTGCAAATATGTTGAGATTTATCTCCACAGCTTAAATTCCACTAAGTTCCTAAAATGAAGAACTACTATGAGGAAGGCATTTAAATACAACCAAATCTGTCTATTGTTAAATAAATCCTCTCACTTGGAACTTCTTCAGTCAAACGAGGCAGCTAATATCAGTTTAATCTTAATCTCAGTTGCTGTTATTTGAGACTGTACTTGTTCAAGCTGTTATGACCCATTGTTTCATTTAAAAAATTAGGTCAGTTATAGCAATGAAATTTGGGAATTTCCAAGGTAACCTAATTTAATTTGAGTAAATAAAAGCAAAGAATCAAGTGCTGCTTAAGAAATAGTCACATGGGAAACAAATATATTGTTTTGAGCACTGCATACTCTCACAGGGAGCATTGGAGTGACTTGCAGCTGAATGTGAAGCACCAGGTGTGAGAATTAGCGCCTCAGAGTCTGGAGCCATGGTCCTTAAGCGTAAAAGGGTGGAATGCCCACTTTGGGTGAGGGATGAGTTGTTGCCCCAAGTGGAGGGATTTATGTGAGTCTGTTGTGGTGAAGAGAGAGCTGAGCATAAAGCAAAGGTGTTGATTTACCGGTCGATCTACATCCCTACCCTCACCTATGCTCACAAGCTCTGGGTCTCCGAAGAGTTGCTGCCCTCTCGCTTAGAGATAGGGTGAAGCGAGCAGGGGGCTCAGAGCAGAGCCGCTACTCCTCCACACCAAAAGGAGGTGGTTTAAGCATCTGATTGGGATGATTGGATGGACCTTGTTGACTCCTCAATAGACTTTCTATAACATTCAAAAAGAATATTATTATTCTTTTTGTTTATTGAATATTCAAAAAGAATATAATTTTTTTTTTTTAAATCACACGTTTGCTGTATTTCCACAGAAAGCCACAGTCTCGAATTTGCAGAGGGAAAACACTATGAGGTGGTTCGACCTGTCAGACTTCACACAGTCAGAAAAAGACATACAGAGGTTTTTTCTTCTTCTTTGTTTTATTTCAAATCCTGTGATAACAATAAAGGCTGCACATGTTGTGCTGCTAGTTCGGGGAAAAATAACAATTAATGAATAGACACCAAATTTCTCTGTTTTTCGCCTGCAGTACCGCAGACCAGAGACTCTCACATATGCAATGACTGTGAGCGGACATGATATAGAAATGCAACTAAAAAGAAATAAGTAAGTTTTCACTTCCCTAAACTGATGTGTCTGTTTTCAGAGTCAAATGCATATACACCTAATAGTATAATAACCAGCTTCAATTGTAAAAGAATATATAAAGTACTGATAAATTTCTCTCAGAAGAGACTAAATAAATTGCTGATTGACTCGGTCTGAGATGGACATTTATTCTGTATCTTTCTGTATTCAGTGAATTACTCACCAAAGACTACTCCGAGACTCACTACCAAGAAGATGGGACTCGAGTCACCACAGTGCCAAAGGACATTGTAAGTTTTTACACTTGTAGGCAAGTTTCAGTTTCATGTGCAAAAGATTTAATTTAACTCAACTTACAGCTGTAAAACACGTTTCACTAGATTTGATTCTAAGTCTTAAAAGTCTGTTTTAAGAGAGTGCATGATGACGACAGAAGGAAAATTTTGATGCTCTCATGTAATAACACAATCACTATTTTCATGTCCTTGCCAGGATCACTGTTATTATCACGGGAGGATTGTGAATGACAGCAAATCATCTGTTAGCATCAGCACCTGTAATGGACTGAGGTGAGCCGGCATCTTCAGCTTTGCTTTATTGATACTGTCAAAACAATAACAAAAACAATACCCACCCATACTGTAAGTATGTCATAATAATTCAAATAATGCCACCTGACCTCCTTTGTTGTATTAGACCACAAAGCCACCCAACCAGTTTCTGTATTTGTATAAATACAGAAACTTCATATGTCATCAATAGATTTCTGCCCACCTTAGTTCAGCAGAAACACGCTGTATATAGACAATATAGACACAAAACAAATATTCACATTAAAATGTGCAATGATTTACATGATGCTATGTCATACTGAAACATACTGAGGGAAACAAAACCAATGCAAAAGTGCTGAAAGCTGCTAAAATATCACTGCTCTCAAAATAATCCTGAAGTGAAAACTATGGAAGAAAAAAAGTTGCCCAAAAAAAAAGATTAAGTCTTCAGATGACAGCTGATGGGTTCCCAGGTTGAATCAGCAGCATCTGAAGAATGCATTAACTGGTCTAATCAGTGTGATCTTGGTTTAGGGGTTACTTCAAAACATCTGCCCAGAGGTACGTGATTGAGCCGCTGACCAGTGACGATGAGGGGGATCATGCAGTGACAACCTTTAATAAAAAGAACCTTACACCTTCTGTGTGCGGGGTCACTAACACCAGCTGGAGTTACAACTTTGAACCTCCAATAAGCCACAGCCGCTCCAGATCAGCGGTAACACAATTACTTTTCTCAACTTCACAAGCTCAGAGTTGCTCCAAGTCATGACCTTTTAAACCTTTTAGGTCATGAGATTAAATGTGATAAAGAAGAAAAAACTATCACATCCTTTAGTGTAGTAACTTTAATCTTCCATTAATAAAACTTAAGTAGACATGAACAAAAACGGCTCTTCGTTTGCTTTATTCTTTTTTCTTCAGGGTATTTCTATTGTCCAGCAGCAGAAGTACATTGAGCTCTTCCTTGTTGCTGATAACCGTGAGGTAAAATGAAATAACTGAAAAAAAATTAAAAAGCACTTCTGACAAACTGGATGTGAACTTGGTCTAATTTGATTCCTGGTGTTTCAGTATGTGAAGATGAACAGGGACCAAACAAAGTTGAGAGAGAGAATATTTGAGATTGTCAACTTTGTCAATATGGTGAGTTTGTGTTTTTGCTATTTTTACACAAATTCCAACCCAAGACTGACATATGCTGTAGCTGCTAGCAGCTGGAGTGTAATGCCAAGTTTCCAATGGTGTCTTTCTGCAGGTCTACAAACCTCTGAGGACCTTTATTGCTCTGGTCGGGCTGGAGATATGGTCCAGACGTGACTTGATCACTGTCACCCCCTCATCAGGAGCAAACCTGGATGCTTTCATGACGTGGAGGAACTCTGAGCTGGTGAAGAGGGTAAAACATGACAACGCACAACTTATCAGGTATGAATAGCCTCTGTGAGTGGAATCAAGTCAGACTCAAATCATGTGGAGAGAGATTTCTTT
>VUQJ01029178.1:12530-31938 GCA_015108635.1 Andinoacara biseriatus | reverse complement strand
CCTTACAACACGTTTAGGTGCACCGGGTCTGTCCAGCATCTTTCCCCCCCACCTGATCCAACTCACCACCAGGTGGTGATCAGTTGACAGCTCAGCTCCTCTCTTCACCCGAGTGTCCAGAACATATGGCCGCAGATCTGATGATACGATTGCAAAATCGATCATCGACCTGCGACCTAGGGTGTCCTGGTGCCACGTGCACTTATGGACATCCTTATGTTCGAACATGGTGTTTGTTATGGACAAACTGTGGTTCGCACAGAAGTCCAATAACAAAACACCATTCGGGTTCAGATCAGGCAGGCCGTTCCTCCCAATCACGCCCCTCCAAGTCTCACTGTCATTGCCCACATGAGCGTTGAAGTCCCCCAGCAGGACGATGGAATCACCAGAGGGACAAGCCCCCGGACAACATAGCTCCTGGGATCACTGGGACACACAAACCCCTCCACCACGATAAGGTGGCGATTCATAGAAGAGCAGTAAATAAACCAATTTTTTTAATTCCAAAACATTTTATTATTCAATCAAATGCTGCCAAAATAGTTTGAAACTCCTTCCATATATTATAAATGTAGTGGTATTTATTACAATATAGTATTAATTAAACATTTTAATATTATATAATATAAATCAATTTAAAGGTCACTGTTACCCTTATTATTTCATTGATGAGCAATAATTCAGCAGGTTCTCTGCACTCACAGATATGCAGTATTTTGTTAAAGGTGCCCTATAGAGTTTTCTTGTAAATAACCAATGCTCCAGGTATCTTAACATTTCTAACCAAAAATATGTTGTAATTCCATAAACTCTAACAAAACATCTCCTTCGTTGCATTATTGGAGCTCTGCTTTGATTCACTGTTTTACAAAATACCACCTGAAGATCATAAAAGTGCAGACACTAATGCAGAAAAACATTTTTACATCACTTTTAATGGTAAAAAAAAAAATCATTCCACAAGGTACCTTTAAACGGTGATTACTGCATTATCAACACTGGGTAGTTGCACCAACTTCTCTTTAATAAGCCTGATCCTAACTGTTGAGATGGTTTCCTTAGAAAGCAGTTTATGATGGTCACATCAAGCAGCAGTCCTTCAAGACTAAAAACATTAAGCCAAAAACTGCAGCTGAGGTTGACTCAATCCCTCATAGACTCCCATGTTACAATGTCCAACTGAAAACCATTAAAAAGCATGTTCACAGACTGGTAAAAGAAACTGGCCTCTATCAATAGTTCCTTATTTATATGTGATATTTTTTCTAAAACACTATTTGGATCCCAGTAATGTTTAAGTAAGGGATATTACATTTGTAATGTAATTATCTGACAAATTATATGGCCTGCTGTGTAGTTTGGCATGTCTAAAAAGTTTGGGCTTCAGTGTTGGTGAGTGAAATTGTTGCATTTTTACACTCTGTTACTTAGCTAATAACTTAGCACTTTGTCTTAGTGATGCACATTCATATGAATGCGCGTGACTATGGTTTTTGCTAAGCAGCAGGTGCTAGCTTGCTAATTTTTGGTTTCTGAAGTAAAAGGCAATTTGACTAACATTATAAAAAGGTGCACAATGCTCTGTATTCAGTACACAAGAACACAATGATAGCAAAACAGTGCAAGCTAGTAACAAATAAGAAGAAGTGACTGATGAGGGAAAAATAAGTAATAGTTCTGACTCAGGCAGCCTTTATTCAGGAAGCAGTGTGATCAAAAGTAGAAAGATGGGGCAAAGAAAGATGTTTGTGGGGGGATCACAAAGCATGAGAGGATCTCTACCTGAAAATATCATTATACAGAAATATAACTGATGTTTGGTCGGAGTGGAAAGTGGCGATGGCGACCCGCTGCTTGTTTATGGTCCAACACAAACTCTGAGTATGGTGAGCCTTCTTCAGTAAGAAACAATCAACTGTGATATAATTAAATATAAATATATTAACTGCTCAATCAGCCACATTGCTGCATACAGTTTGTCCAGCACTTTGCTTCTGTTGTTACCGTCTTTAAGTCTGCATGTTGTAAACTTGTTATAAGACCTAAGGGCTGTTCTTCACTAGACATAGATTTATGATTGGCACAACGTGACTTGGAGCACGAAGTTACATTAGAACTCCTGCACGGATTGTACAGACATGTTTGCTATTTGCCAAAGAAACTATTTTACTTCAAACCATCAGACGTTTAGTCCATAAAATTAACTCAAAATCAGTGCAACACACAAAAGAATCAGTTTCACAGAAACCCAAATGGACCCTAAAAAAAAAAAAAAGTCAAGCATTTAAGACACTAAAATAAAAATGATGGCGAGGAGTGAGCGAGGCAGCTCTCACTGGTGGTTGTGATGTTCTTCTCAGGCCATCAGTGTGACTCAGTACGGCTTCTTCTGCGCAAACACACACACACACACACACACACACACACCATTCAAAACACACTTAATTAAATCTCATTTTGACTGTGGTTGCTGCATCAAATGTATTTATTTTTAGTATCACCTTACCTGCACTGCTTTTTTCCTTGCTGTGGAGAAATTAAATGATGATTACTCTCTTGGACATCAACACCTTACGTCATCTTTATGTTATTATGCCATGAGGACATAAACAGCAAATGCGTGTGACCTCTATTTGTTTCCAAATTCTGCGTAAGAGTTGTTGGTGACTTATGAGCCTGTCTGTATCACTCACCTGAGTGCAGGTACCGCAGCATCATTACCAGGGTGACCAACAGCGAGATGACGATGAAGCCAACGCAAAGGTTAAACATCCAGCTTACTGGCTCTAAAAAAGACAACACCCATGAACCTCTGCCGTCACCTACTGGTAGCTCACAGTACTGCACCAAGACTTCTCTCACCTTCGACATTCAGGATGAAGTGCTTCTTGATAGGCATTTTCAGGGACTGATGGGAGACGCTGCATGTAAACTGCTTCCCGGATTGCTTGAGTGAAGCCTTGAGGTAGAAGAAAGCTGAGAGGGAGTAGGTCTGCTCCTTGTTATGCTTGTGGCTGGACAGCAGAACATTATCCAGCAGCTTGGGCAGAGGAGCACCGACCCTCTGACCTGACGCTGCTGGGTCTTGCTCATACCATGCTATCTCCACATCCAGAGGGTAGTAGTTGTTTGCCTCACACACAACCTTTTGGTCATCACCCTCCAGCAGTGACAAGGTAGGCCCTACATTGAGGGTGACGCGGGGTGGCTCTGAGGAGAGAAAGAATGGAAAAATATAAAAATTACTTACAGAAGCATTTCTTAAAAAACAAACAAAAACATAAAAATGAACCCAATGCTTTGTTGCAGCCTGTGAGCTGCTTTGTGACACAAGAGGTCATTCATCAGCTTGTGCAGCTAGTTTTTCGAGCATGATCCAAGTCAAAAATTCCAACACAAATGGAAATGTGTCTTCTGAGTCAGCACACATACACTCACTCTACCATTCTGCCCTCTCATGTTTGTTGGAGATGTGAGAGTCATACAAAGTTGAGTTGATTCAATACTGTCTGACATCAGGCTGTTTCTTTGTATGTGCTTTAGCAAGAATTCTGCTCATGTTCAAAACTGCTGTTCTTATGGACCCGTGCACATCTCAACTACGTTAGTAAGTCTGACTGAAACTGAAGGGAGATTTTTCTAAAGATTACTTAGCAAACTAGCAGCAGCACTTCTAAATTGGAGAAGCAGCACATCGCAACTTGGGATGCTGACGCAATGCCAGATGAGCAGCTGTGCTTCTGCTCCCCTATCCTGATGAGAGGTGTGACCGAGTAAGAATGAAGGAGTTAAAGATTTTTTTAAACAGTCCAAAGCAATGCCAGGGAAGGTTTGGGTCAAGAAAGCTAGGTAAGCATGATGCACTGAAAGGAGTTAATGTGTCAGCTGAGGAGCATGAAAGTAGATGAAATATCATTTGAAGTTCTTTATGGCCTCTCAAAGTGTCTATTCCAGTTAACTAAAGGGGGCCATTGTGCTAATTTCCAGCTCATTTTTTCCCCATTCTTGCACTACAGTAGAGTAGCTTTACATGATTCACAGTTCAAAACAATCTTGATTTAACATCTACGTCTGCGTCTTGAAACAGCTCCTCACTTCATCTCCTCTCTGAAGCAAGCTGTTTTAGCTCCTCTCCCTTTAAGCCAACTTTCTTCTGATTGGTTGCCCTTCATAAAGGTTCAAAAGGCATGTGGGTGGAGCTTCTGAGCTTACAGCCATATTAGAGATTTCCACTCTCACTGAGTTCATACTCTAAACTGTTTGAAGTCTGAGCTTTTGGCCCATAAAGATTATTCATATACACTGACCTCATCATCTGAAACCCTGGACATGTTTAATATGCATATTCAGCATTAAATGACACAATCAAACAGATTGTTACACCTGCTTCTCCTACTTCAGCCATTCAGTCTAATGAAGACTGTGAAAACGTTTTATCCTTTTTTATTGGGAAAGTTATTGATATCAGAGCTAACATAAATCCCTCTGAATCTTTTTCTGCCATACTTCCCACTCAGCCTTCAACCCTGGAGAACTTTTCACTAATATCATTAAAGGATCTCCTAAATGTGGTTGATAGCATGAAACCCTCCTTTTGCTCAGTTGATGTTTTACCCACATTTCTATTTAAGAACGCTTTTTGCACTATTGGGCCATGTGTGTTAACAATAATTAACAGGTCACTGGTTACTGGCTTTGTCCCCCGATATTTTAAACAGGCCGTTATTCATCCCCTATTAAAAAAGACACATTTCAAAGCTGTGTTTTATATCAAAAATCTTAGAAAAAGTTGTGGTCAAACAGCTAAATGTCTGGATTTTGTAATCTGCACTCTACTAAAACTGGTCTTCCTAGAGTTTCTAATGATATTTTAATGAAAAGAGATGCAGGTGAATACTCTCTTTTTGTTCTCCTGGACTTATCGGCAGCATTTTTCACAGCAGATCATAAGATTTAATTGACAGGTTAAGGATATGGATGGGCATCTCTGGATCAGCCTTAGAATGGTTTTGCTCTTACCTCTCAGACAGAAGCTTCTCAGTGGCTGCTGATAGTTTTGCATCCTCATCTACTACTTTGTCCTGTGGTGTGCCCCAAGGCTCTGTTTTGGGAGCTATCTTGTTTACTCTATATTTATTACCTCTCAGAGACATTTTGGGCATGTTTAAAGTGGTCTCTTATCATTGTTATGCTGATGATATTCAGCTGTATATTTCCTTTTCTCCACAGAATGTTAAAAAGCTATCTATCCTTCAGAATTGTGTTGAGGTTGTAAAGAACTGGATGGCTGCTAACTACCTTTAACATAATACTGCAAAAACTGAAGTTCTTGTTTGTGCACCTGATAGCTTTGTTCCCACTGTGATAAATAATCTTGTTTTTTTTGGTTTTGTTTTTTATCATCAATGGTTCAGCCAAAGGTCTGAAACCTAGGTGTTACATTTGACCAAGCTCTTATCTTAGAAAAAACATGTCAACAACCTTGTCCAATCCTGCTTTTTTAATTTATGAAACATTGCCCACCTCAGTCAAATGGTGTTCAACCTGAATTGGAAATTATTATTCATGCTTTTATCTCCTCCCGATTGGACTATTGTAATTTGTTGTACACTGGTCTCAGCAAATAATCTTTGGATCGTCTGCAGTTGGTCCAAAATGCAGCTGCGAGGCTCTTCAATGGATCCCCTAAGTGGTCTCATGTGACACCTATCTTATCATCCCTGCACTGGCTCCCCACAAGGTTCAGAGTCCAGTTTAAGATCTTGGTCATTACTTTTAGAGCTCTGCATGGTCAAATGCCTCCATAGGTCAGCGAGCTTCTGCAGCCATATTTAACGCACAGACTGCTGAGGTTTTCTGACCAAAATCGTTGGTGGTTCCACGCTCTAGACTAAAAACTAAAGGAGACTGTGCTTTCGAGGTTGCAGCTCCTAAACTGTGGAATGCACTACGATATCACACCTGAGATCTGTGGACTCTATTGAATCATTTAAAGAACAGCTCAAGACTCATTTGTACAGGCTTGCTTTTAACTAGTGGTTTGTGTGTGTTTTACTGTGTATCACTGTTTCCTTTTCATTGTTGTAAAGCACTTTATGATTTTTTTCTAGAAAGGTCCAATATAAATGAATTTTACTTACTTACTTACTTTGTTCAAATGTTCCCTTAATTTTTTACTCACACATTAATAGTAATGTGTACGAGTTTTTACTGTCATAATTGTTGCAATTTTTCTATCTTATACTGTCTAATTTCTCACTAAACTTTTCATAAATCTGAGAACAAAGAAGCTGAATAATAAATTTGATTGACTAAAGCGACTCTAACAAATGTCCCTGTAAACTTACAGTAAAGTTGGAGTCACCAGTTATTTTACATTGTACCTACAGTAAGCTACAGCAACAGTAACACTTCTGTACCTAAATGTTTAGATATAGCATTGTCAGTTGTTGGGTTGCCATTATACACTGATTTAATTTAATTACATTTTTGTCCCTACTTCAATTTCCTTAAAAAGTTTAAGATGAATTTAATTACTTTGATTTATATCCTTAAAGAGATTATTCGTTATGATGTTCATGGCCTCATTCTGTTTTCCTCACTCATCTACTCTGAAATCTTTTTATTTTATTTTGTCTTCTTTGAACCATGACAGCTTTTGTTGCATTTTCTCAACTCTTTGTACCACACATTTGCACCACAGTCTCATATGTTGTGAATTTTTTAGAACTGATTATTACAAGGTAATTATGAGGAAATTTATCTTTATTAGGACTTTGGCTCGTTATTGCATATTTTAATTAAACCAGATAATTATAAACTGTAATTCTAAGAACCACAGTTATCACTGTGAGAAAATATCCACAGGTTTCAGCTTCAGCTCAGCTTCACCTGAGGTTGCTACGCATTAGAGAGCTGAAAGCTATTTTGGTTGCTTTTGGAGAGGAAATGACCTTTCTGACTATCATTTTATAGTTTAATCTACTCTGAAAAGAATATGTATTTTTTATTTCGTACTGTCTCACTTGATCTCTGTTGGGTGTTTAGTGTAGCTGAGATTTTACACTTGGGTTCCTTAGAGCCACTTATCTTCAGCCCTTGGATGGGAACACACACACGTGCGCGCGCACACACACACACACACACACACATATACACACACACAGAGGCTTAGACAAATGCACACTCAAAACCACAAACACAGTGATGAGCATGGCTGGCAGGTGTAGCCTTATCTCCACTCCACAGCAGCTTGCTTCTCTCAGGGCTCAGTCAGTGGCTTAGAGAAGGGGACAGAAGCCAAAAGTAAGAACTCACTTTCTGTCTTTTATACAATTTTTAAAAAAAGCTTTAGATTTAGAGAATTTCTGAATATTTAAAGTGTTTAGCTACATGCATTTACCGCCTGCGATTGATAGAATTATGGCATATACAATGGCTGTGTGTGTGTGTGTGCGTGTGTATAGTTGCTGCTGTCAGCAAGTGTCAGGACCCTGCTGGGGTGTCCTTGAAAAAAGACCTTCTTAAAGTAGGAAACAGTTTCAATAATTTCCTGATTTCCAGAATATTGTGACTGTGTTCAAAAGGTAAACAATTAATTAATTAATTACCAAAAAATTGTTGAGTAATAAAACTTTATTTATATTATAGTACTTTTAAAAGTCAAGATTTAATATTTCAACAAAAGCCAAATGCTATTAAGGAACAAGAACAAATCAGGGTGATTAAAAAAAACAGTTGGAAACAAGTATATAAACAAAGAAAAGAATAAATGAGTGAAAAATAAACACCTACATGGGTTACAGGTTGAAAATGATGAATTATGTGTTTTACTTTGGAAAATGATGGGCTATAATATAAATTGTAAAAAAATATATTATATATATTATTATAATATATATTATATTATTTACCAAAGAGTATCGTGCTCTGCAGCTTGGTTGGCAAACTATCATATTGCATCATATATGCCTTTATATTACAATTATATTTTATAACAATTCAAAAACATACACACGAAAAAAAATGAAAAAAGATCCAAATTACATTTTCAACCACAGAATCATTTAACAGGTTAGATAAAATGTTTTACCATCATTTATACACAGCCATCGGACACTTTATTAGGTACACCTTGCTAGTACTGGACTGGATGTCCTTTTTTGTAACCCTAAACCAACCACATTTGGGGAATATCCAACTTAACTGAGGAATTCCCACTAGCAGTCTGCAGATACCTTTGCTTGCAAGATGAAGGCAGATCTCTAGGTAGTGCCTTGCAGGCAGTTTGACATTTTAGAAAGTGAATTTAGCACTGACCAAATAGAAAAACATGCAGCTGTGAACTCTTTTACTGAATATTTTTGCATGTTAAAAAAATTTAATCTTGCTGAATTTGAATTTTTAGCTGTGTTTAGCTGTTGTTTTTACTCTGGAGAACGTGGAGCTGTATTAACTCTGCAAACTGTTAAAAATCAGCTCTGTGAGTGTTAATTAAACAGTGGATGTTTTGCTGCAGAGTTGACTGGGTGGAAGCTCCAGCAGATGGATTTGCAGAGAGCTGGATGAAGGTAGTCCACAGAGAGTGAGAGCCTGAGAGGAAAACCAGGTGTTTAAACCCTCTTCGGTTTGGATGTTAAACATCCTGTTTCACTGCTTTTCTGACAGCAGGTGCTTAAGCCTGGGATTATCAGTTGACAATGTGCCTATCTGCTCAGAGCAAAATATCGTGACAGCTAGTGGTTGAACTGTCCTTACACTGTAGGCATTTAATATGGGGGACAACAACAACAACAAAACAAAATGGCGAGCCCTTTGTAGTGTGGAAGCTAGGGGCCAGATTTTTGTCAAAGAAGCATTTTGACATAAAATAAAATTATCCTTTTGCTTTCTGGAGAGTCAGGTAGTAAAGAAAGTGAATACCACTAAAAACAGTTAAAGTGAAAGAATAACCTGGCTCCATCAAATGGGGCTACAGTAACTACTTGTAGTAGGCATGGATGTATCCAGAGGGGGTCAGGGGTGCCATCGACACCAATTAATCATGATTGCCCCATCCTCCTCTTCCCCTGGTTCCCCTCAACCAATGTGATGCGACTCCAGTACTGTTAATCTTACAATGCCCAACAACATTGGATGAGAGCATGGAGAGGACCAGTGGTGGAATGTAACTTGGTACATTTACTCAAGTACTTTGCTAAAATACAGTTTTACGCTACTTTATATTTTATATTTGATACTTCTTCTCTGTATGCTGTATTTTGGATGTAAATATTGTACTTTGTACCTTTCTATTTATTTTGCGGATTTTAAAAACTAAATTTAGTGTTTTTCATAGATGGTGTTCTCTCTGTTTTAAGCCCCTCCAAACTTAAAAAACAAAACAAAACACATATTCTGATTGACCAGGGTTGGGGTTACGGTTGAGGTCATCACTGATGATAACTTATGTCTTGATTAAACTCTGTTGCAGACACACGTGAACAGATGGAGACCCGACAGCCAAGTAGTCATTCTTTTTAAACTTCCTTGAAGACTTCTTGAAGTCTGCTTCCTGGGTATGTCGTTGGTCCAGTGTAATGTAAATTCTCTGCAGACAAATCCGTGGGGTCACCAAAAAAACATGCAGGCACACGGAAGACCCTCACACTCATATTTATGTCACTCGGACCCAAGCGGACCACAGTGGACTTGTGGATGCAGAAAGTATAATCGAGGCTTTAGACTTCATTATGTTAAGCTGCTGAGTGCACTTTTCTGCTCTTTAGACTATGGCAAAAGTTCTCCATCATGGGTTGCATTTACCGAGAGGAAACGCAACAATCTAGTTTTCTCTGAGACTGCTCAAAATAAAATTTGCTGAAAGATTTTTGTGGATTTTTTGTCCAGTGATGCCAAAAACCATGTGAAATCTTCCAGAGCCGAAAAATTAAACCAACAGATTTGCCTAAAACTGCAGTTCCTCTTATGGCTACTTGAAGCTGACCCCAAAACTCAATAAGTCAATCCCCATAGACTTCAATATTTAAAGAGCTAACTTCACAGCAGAGCCTGCTGCAAAAAAAAAGTTGATGTTGATGTCAAAAGAGCCGTATATGGGGTGATTATTTACCCAAATAAACTATAAATAAGGTTTAAAGTTATGCATATTGAGTCAGGTTTAGTTGTACTAAAAAAAAACAATCTAAGTAGACATCTGTTCAGTCAGATAACCAAACCAATTAGCCTCATATTTAAATCACAGTGAGTTATGCATGTACTTTTCTATCCAAACTAGCTGGCCATCACTAGTGTTACCTGATAACTCCTTAGTGCTCTATCCTCCATCCAAATACGATGGGCAAAAACTAAGACCTCAGTCACACAGAACTGAAGACTGGTCAACAACCCCATGGCAAACACCAGCCACAAGGGAAAATGTGTATTCCTCAACCAGTTGCTATGTAGTTACTGGAGGCTGCTGGCTGTCACCAGATGAAATTGATCACAAAGAGGGTGCTGCCATTAACAGATTGTTGTTTGCATGGAAGACATTGATTTGTCTGTAAACTCAGTAGTGACATTTAAAAACATGCAAAGCAAACCAGAGAATGTGTGCCTTCAAAGTAAAAGTTGTACCTTTCAAAATGTGTTGTTTGCAGCTGTGATGCTCATCATTTACATTTAACCTTTCACCATTCCGCTGCCACTTAGTGAGTACATTGCAAGTGTAAATGAAAGTAATTTTCATGGCTATATTTATCTTGGGCTATATATCTTTGCCAAAAACATTGCCTTTTTTATTTTAATATTTTTATAACATTTACTGTGGCACTGAAAAAAGACTAAAAAAGAAAATCATGGGTGTTTCATTTGGAGCTTTTAAGAGGTTGTAATGAACTTTTCAGCCTCCAGAGATGATTGGCAGAACTTTAGGTGTTTAATCTTATTTATAGTACTTTTGAGCTCTGGCTCATCCTCAGACCATTTATATTATGTATGCATGTATGTATGTATGCAATCAAACAGGTAATTTGTTGCACAGTCTGTCACATTTAGCTGATAGGACACATCTGTCACTTTTAATGCTGCAGTCAGAGGCCGTAATGATGAACACAACACGGCTGTGCAAATGCTGACGGGGTGAAAAGTGCGTGCGTGCGTGCGTGCGTGTGTGTGTGTATGTGTAACTGAGCAAGAGAGTATAAAGATGGGTGTCCTTATACCACTAAACATGTCTTTAAGACGTGTGATTTTCTTTATATATATGAACATTAACCATACACCCTTGTCAAATACTTTGATGGTGTCAAAGTCAAGACTCACTTGAGAGGCAGTGTGCAGGTTATTTTTTGAGATCTGCTTTAACACAGAATATAGACAATGTAGAGAGTTCAGACATTGAATATAACAGCAGGATGGGATTAGGGATTTAGGTATAAGCGATGTTATTTGAGAACAAGCTGCACTCGGCTGGTTCAGTGCAGGTAAAGGTTGTCTTGCAAGCATTAGATGCAGAATACATGATCTTCTCCATCATGTCTTTACTATGGTATCTAAACTTAATCCATAACTCTCCTTTTAATGGACACATTGATGTTTTTAGAGAAGAAAAGCATTAGTAGTGTTAGTGATTTGAGATTCTCTTTCATCGTGTAAAAAAACAGGAGGAACGCTTTTAAAGCTCATATGCTGTTTGATGTGTTTGTGTGCGTAAAAAAATATTCTGGTTTGAAGGGTTATGGATGATAAGATACTTCATAGAACAATTTAGTTTTTTACTGCCCACAGCTGGAAAATGTGTCTTTCTCACTTAATTTATTTCTTCAGCAGGGACTGTGCATATTAATAAACACAATTAAAAGAAAACACAAGGTGTTGAGCACAATTTACATTTGTAGTCAGTGGGAAGACCTGTACAAAAACAAACAAAAAAAAAAAAACAGCAAAAAAACGTGTCATACAAAAAATTTATTAAAAAAGGTCGCAGACCTGGTTTGCCTTCAGCAATTGTTTGGGGGTAAAAGTGGGATGTGTCAAAGGCTCCTTCAGGGCCACTGGGAAGTTATTATTTACTTTGCTTTACCGACAGCACAGTTTGTCCAAATGTGGAGCACCTATGAGGCACCTCACAGTCCCTTCTAGTGCCAAATCAAGATTGTGTTTTTAAGGCAGCATGCCTGTTTTCTGAGTTTTGCATTGTATTTTCTACATAAGTTCATGGCGAGCTACACTAAGAGGTCTGATGAATGTTGCTACGGTGTTGTCACAGCTGTTCTTTGTTCCCTGATTTCTGCATCATTTATCTTTTGACATTTTTAACCGAGCATGAGTGAAGAATCCATTTTCTTCTCTGGGAAATATGAGAGTTATCAAATCTGATCTAAACTTGCTCAGCTCACAATGCATGTTAGACTTTGCATCAGTCATACGGCTGAATAAAATTCAACATTTTAATGAGACAGGAAAAATACCTCTCTAGATCCCCTCCTGTCAAAATGTACACATAGTAACTGTGTCAAGTTTTCAATTTCCCTCTCATCTACCATCTGGCACCTCAGGAGGAGGAATCTCAGCTACATGCACATAGGGATGAAAATGACAGTCTGTCAGTCAGCTGCTGTGGTCCAGACTAAAACATCTAAACATCTGGAAGACTGATGGACACAAGATTTTACTCTGACTTTAGTGGCTTTTCCTCCATCACCTAGTTTACGTGGGTGGTTAGGAGTGAAATAAACTGGCAGATATTGGACTGAATGCCATGTACTTTGATAAAGACATTTGGGGTCATTTTGACATGAGGACAGGATGCTGCTGCTGTTTGAAAATATTGGCATGGCAACACACAAAACTAAGATGGTAAACAGGATAAAACATCACCATGCTGACTCTACCAAAATCCCCGAATTATGTATATTTCCATTTTAAGGAGCTTTACAGTGAATTTCCACTCACTGTTCACTGTCACTCCTCATAAAGCATCATTTTTGAGTTACCGCCCACTGTGAGGTCAGTCACTGAACAGCAGGAAGGCACATTTACACAGAGGAGCTGGTGATCATGGTGTGGAACAATTAACAGCCAAAGAGCTGGGAAAATCCTTCAGGTAGAGGACAAACACAAAGCATAAAAGAGAGTTATGATTTACTTGGTGGCCTGAAACATGATTATCATTACACTGGTGTGCCACTGCTGGATTTGTATATAACCAAAAGGTTTAGTTACTGCACGTTATATTCTTTCTTCTTCAAGCATGTGTTAAAAGTATGAAGGGTTAAATGTAGCTAATAGATGTGAATGTACTGATTGTTTTAATGGTATACAGTCACATGTATGGCAAAAAAATACATACTTTGGAAAGGAGACAAATAGAAGAGAAATAGAGGGAAATGAGGTATGAGTCGTGAGCATGTTTTTCTATTAAAAACAGAGCAAGGGGAGGAGGAGGACGACGAAGAGGGAGGAAACCGTGGTGATTTAGTGCTGTGTCAGCAGTAAGGCGTCGCCTGGCCCTCCAGAGACAAAGACATTGCGAAGCTTTATGAGTCTTTATGGAGAAATTACGAGGTTTCACAAAGAGATTATCATCATGAGCGAATCTTTAAAGGTGATGAAAGGTTCCAATCCCGTCCTCCTTGAGCAGTAATCTGCCCAACTGTCTGTTTCACTGCCTGCCCGTCTGTCTGTCTGAATCACAGTTTTTATTGTGTTCGTTTCTTCTCTGAATCCAGGATGACCTTGATTCTTTTTTCCTGCCTTACTCGCTCAGTTGTTCACTCAAAGAAATACAGTCTCCTCCTCTCATGCTGTTTCTCTCAGAATTTCAAGGTTTTTAGAGTCACGTGTTTTTCTCTGTGTGTGTGTGTGTTGGGATGGGTATAATTTGTACTTTCAAAAGAATAGCACACCCACTAAAGTGGGCTAAAGTGGGGTGAATTTACAAGAAGCTC
Organism: Andinoacara biseriatus; assembly: GCA_015108635.1. Classification (NCBI taxonomy): domain Eukaryota; kingdom Metazoa; phylum Chordata; class Actinopteri; order Cichliformes; family Cichlidae; genus Andinoacara; species Andinoacara biseriatus. The sequence continues at coordinate 18,004 of VUQJ01029178.1, read as the reverse complement.
TTGAGCTGTGCTGGTGCAGCATGTCTTTATGTTTCACCTTCTCCCTCCCTCGCTTCTCTCCTCTGCTGTAACCTTTCTGGTGAGAAAATGCCATGTCAATAAAAGCTTTTTAACATGAAGAAAAATCAATGTGCTCCGATTGCACCTTTCTTCAAGCGTGCCTCTCCAATAAATGGCTGGTTCTGCTGCAGCACACAGCATGGTTCATGCATAAGAGTCAGGTAAAAAGAAAAATTCAAAGCAACATTATTTTCAACTGTGTACAGTTGCCTTGAGATTTAAAAAAAAGCCAAAGGCTTTCTGCTCTTGTTTCATGTTAACGTGTTAACGTGAACATTTTGTAGTGCTTTATTGGTTACAATCCATACCATCAGCTTTTTAGTGTTCTGAGCAGATAAGCAGGATTGCAGGCAGGTCTGCAATAAAAATGCACAGTTAAATGTATCATAAAACAATGCAAACACAATAAAAGACATTAATGTAAAGGCTCAATAAAATGCATCATATATTCACATCATTTAGTAAGAGCAGACAGTGATTGATGCCAAAGTCTGGATTGCCCCTACGGAGCCATATCTGTGTATTTCCACTTTATCTCAGAGATAAAATAGAGACACAGCCCTTTTATTCTAAATGCCAGAAAATCTGAGCAACCTATTGCTGTATTTGCTGGATCAGTGTTTATTCAGAGGCCTCTGTTATTTTACTCCACTCCATCCAATTTTAAATGACCAAATAGGAGTTTTATTTTCTGTACAGCCTCTTCAAGAGACAGAGTGCAGGAGTTAAAGTTACAAAATTATATAGCTATAAAACCTTAAGAGTGCTTGGCTTGTAGGTTAAATAAATGACATCACCATTTTTTCTGTCTTTTATTTCTCATGAGTGTAAGTGGACATTGTTAGGGTGCCCTGGTGGCACAGAAAGAGAGGTTAGCTGTGTCGCCTTTCTGCTGCTATTTCTCTAATAAAACAATAAAAGCATATTTATCCACCATTTTATTAGGTATACCTTGCTACTACAGGTGCTCCTGCCTTCAGTTAGCTGCGTTTTCATAGCATAGATATAACAAGAGAGTTTGGTCTATATTGACATGATAGCGTCACGCAGTTGCTGCTGATTTGTTGGCTGCACCTCAGTGATGCCAATCTCCTGTTCCACCACCTCCTAAAGGTGCTCTATTGTGTTGAGATCTACTGACTGGAGGCCATTTGAATACAGTGAACTCATTGTCATGTTCAAAAACCCCATTTGAGATAATCTGAACGTTTTGCCATGGTATGTTATTGCTTGTAGCAGCCATCAGAATATGCATACATTGTGGTCAAAAAGAGGTGGATGTGGTCAGTAAAAATGCTCAGGTAGGCTGTGGTGTTTAAATGATGTTGAATTGGTACTAAAGGCCCCAAAGTTTGCCAAGAAAACATTCCCCACATCTTTATACCATTTGCTACCAGCCTGAATCATTGCAAGGCAGGATGGATCCATGCATTCATGCTGTAGGCCATGTGCTTCAAGGTTTGACTGATTCTAAGAAGTGGTTATTTGAGTTACTGTTGCCTTCCTGTCAGCTTGAAGCAGTCTGGCCACTCTCCTTTGACCTCTGGCATCAACAAGGCATTACTCAGACCAGCCCGTCTGGCACCAACAACCATGCCATGTTCAAAGTTATTGCAATCATCTTTCTTCCCCAGTCTGATGCTCGGTTTGAACTTCGTCTTGGCCATGTCTGCGTGCCTGAATGCACTGAATTTCTATCTTATGACTGGCTGATTAGATATTTGCGTTAACGAGTCTTTAAACAGGTGTACCTAATAAAGTGCATGGTTTATAGATAAGCAAGAAGATAATTTTCAAATCTTGTCAACTGTCTCATGGAAACGGACATCAAATGGGCGCCAAACCATGCCTTTTTAAATCACTGAATACACCTAAGAGGTGAGAAGCAATTCGTTGGTCTTGAGCTAGTCAAGTGTTTACTCAGCATTATTAGTGAATAAACCACTGAGATAAGATTTCTTGTCAGAGGTTTACGCTGAGTCAGTTAAGTTTGCTTGTTTAATCATTTTACCAAATGTAACATTTTATTAACTGGCTTCACTTTCCTGACAGAAGAGCTTTTTAAAAGATGAGCACATCTTTTCTCTCCTTTGCTGTTTTTTTGGTCTGCTTTTTAAAAGACTGACTATTCCTTTAATACCACTTTTACAAAAAGAATAAAATGTAACTTTAACTCACACTTTAGACACAAATATAAGCAGGATATCATGCATAAGAGTAAATCTTAATTCCTTTTATTTATTGCTGAATTTGGCAGAGCAGGAGCAGGCAGATGTTTGGGAACACTGGCTGGTGGAGCTCAGATTTCTGTGACATTATTTTTGTCTGACAGATGAAACATTATTCCCAGCAATCAGTGAAAGCAGGTGAATTCTGTGTTGTTAACTATAATCACTTGCGGCACAGAATATTATATGCGTACATCAGTGGGCGCATTCCTGCCATTTTGATTTGGTTAGCATTTGTTATCGCCCATCTCTAGATTCTCTTCTCACACACACACGCGCGCGCACACACACACACACACACACACACACACACACGGGCCCATCCTAAATGCTCTTCTGTCGCCACATCAGTTCATTTGGTCTCTCACCCCTCAAAATGCCATATGCATACAGAAAGCTCCCTGGTGCTGAAATATAAAGTACTGAGGACCATTTATGTCCTGATATACTGCAGTGTCAGCATCATCTAAACGCACCCCGCCTCTTGTAATTATCCCACCTACTGCTGATTAATGCTTAGTCACTCTGTCCAACAAGACCTCCTGCCTCTCTCACTCCTGCCTCCTCTCACCTTCTTCACTACCCACTCATTCTTATTCTACGTCTGTTTTGTCCTGCCATGCTGCTTTTATCCTGTTTGGCTACTGGAATGCTGATGGCACCCTCCACAGCTATGAGGGCTTATAGTGAAATAATTAATCCATGTACAGACACATAAAAACAATTCAGTTATCATAATCATGTACAATTCCGACTCTGGGTTATCCTAACTTTGTCTGTGCCCGCTCTGCTATAAATTCCAGGGATTAAAACAAGTAGAAGACAAGTGGAAAACAACCCGAGCCTCCTTAAGCATCACAAATGAAATCTAACTTAATGTTGTGCTGCCCTTCTGAATCTGTTTGTACTCTTACTCAATGCACAGCCTCACGCAAGTGGGAAAAAAAGCAAAATTCACAGATGCATCACTTTCAAACACCCCACACTAAGTGAGGATTTGATCTAGAATTGATCAGGTGTCGACTGGTTGATTGAGCACTTTTAGACTGTGACTTGTCAGCCATGATTGGTTTTAGATTAGGCTAACATTCAATTACAGAAGCAGCCAAGACTGCACATTGTCAGCAACCAATGAAATATACAGTATTCACTGATTACCTTTTATTTGTTCCATTTCACCTTTTATCCTTTTCTCTCTGTCCAGCCTCCTTCGCTTCTCTCACTACCCCTGCTGTCTCATATGGTTACGGATCAATGATTGGTGGGGGGTAAGGTGACCTTCCTCAGACTGACCAATCCGAGCACTTGCTGAATAGCCCATGGCTTAATCCAACAGCTAAAAATGCTTCTAAAGCATTATCTGTCTATTTCTTTCATTCAGCAGAAAGCATCAGAATACAGTAGCAGCTCAGTAAGCGATCATGTGAAGGGGTGTCTGTTTGTGTGTGTGTGCGTGTGTTTTAAATTATATGTGAGGATTATTTGCCTCATTTGGGGAAAACAGATGTCTTTAATTATTTTCGCTGCAGCCACAAATTGATTTCTGTCTCCTCCTGGGTAAAATTGTAGTTAGGTTAAGGTTTATACTGAAGCTTGTATCCATTATAGTAAAAGCAGTAATTTCAGAGCTCATACTAGAGGGTGAATACACACACACTCTAATATATTAGGGCCAACCTACTGTATGCAGTTCATTATAATAAAAATGCACTAAATGCACAGAGGCAAAAACAACACCTTTCTTCACTGTGCTTGAGAGTTCAGAATGGTTGAAAACATATTGAGAATACTTTAGAGTAACATTTAGCTTACTTGGTGGTGGGGCAAATGTTACACCCCGAATAAAAAAAAAAAATGCTCTCAAACGCTCCTCTGGAGAGAATACTAACGACAAACAAGAAATATTTGAAAGAATTTGCTGAACTTTATAAAGGATTTGAAATTTTACAGTGGGTCAGTCGAACTCGTTTGCTGTAAGTCGTGCAATATTTAGCTTGTTACATCTTTTTAACTTATTAATGCATGTGTGGATATTTTGTTTGAAGAACTTGCATTTTATTTCTGGGGATGACGTGTTTTTGAAGCAGCTTGCCATCTTAGCTTCCATGACATTTTAATGGCGACTGTTTCAAAGCTTTCAGAGTGTGTATCACCTCAAATAATTTATCACAGCATGGAGGGACTGTTAATGCGTGCCACCCTTTGTATGTCTGACTTCCCCATTCCTTTCTCACTGCCCGTGACTCGCTCGTTCTCTCTCTCTCATTTCTATGGGAGCGATGGGCTGTGATTGGCTAGTGGCAGAGCACAGTAAATTATTAAGGCTTGCTCTTTATTTGGCCGTAAATGCACCCTCTCTTCCCTTTTCTCTCTCCCTGGTGCTTTCTGTTTCCTTTCTGTGCCCATTTAGGAAGAGAGTGAACAGGAAAAAGAAGGCACCACAGCTGCAAGGAACAAAAGAAAGGGAAAATAACAGCGAGACAAATGTGATGAACGGAAATGGAGAAAAGAAATGTCAGTAGGGAAATTGAAAAAAAGAGAAATGGAGCATTAGAGAGCAAGAAGGAGGAGTGACAAAGGGACAGTTTTGATGGATTGCACAGCTAGCGCTTTCCAATCCTCCACACCTGACACCTGACCTGCACTGAGGTCTGACTGCATCACGGGAGAGTAAATACACACCTGCTTTATACCTCAGAACAGAGGCTGTTTGCTGGTGAATATGTGTGTGTAGTGTGTGCATGTTTTGCAAACTATCAAAGAGGGACCATTTGAGTGTTGTTGTCATTAAAGAGCTGTTAAACTGCCAAATGGGTGGAGAGGGCGGAAAGAAAGGAAGAGAGATAGGCCGAGAGATGGTAAGAGACAGAGAAAGAGTGCATAGAGAAAAAATAGAGTTGTTTTCATTTCTATCAATTATTCAGGATGTGTATTATCTCCTGTTGTGTGCAGCTGCAAACTTCATGCCTCAGCAGTTTTTAACAGCAGCAAACAGCCCGACACATGCCTGTGTGCACACACAGACACACATGCACAAACAGGAGGATTAGTCATCACTTGTGTTATTTTGCTGGCAAACGAGTAATCTATGTCAATGTGCAATTCGTGCAGTGAAAAGTTCTGACTGCAGAGAAGTAGTGGGGCGATTATTAGCATACTTTCTTTATCTGCTGAGTCCTTTCGAAT
>VUQJ01029177.1:0-11152 GCA_015108635.1 Andinoacara biseriatus | reverse complement strand
CTAAGAACTATTGCTAACTTCTCTTGAGCTTTGTGACATGGTGCTTCATCCTGGTAGAAGCAGCCATCAGCTGACGGGTACACTGTGGTCATAAGAGCATGGACATGATCAGCAACAATACTGCAATAGGCTGCAGTATTTAAATGATGCTCAGTGTGCCAAGAAATTATCTCCACACCATTACACCATCACCAACAACTCAAACCATTGATTCAAGGCAGGATGGATCCATGCTTTCACATTTACATCAGATTGTGACCCTACCATCAGAATGTTGCAGCAGAAATTGAGACTCGTCAGGCCATGTAACAATTTTCCAATCTTCTGTTTTTCAATTTTGGTGAGCGTGTATGAATTGTAGCCTCAGTTTCCTTTTTCTTAGCTGACAGCGTGGTCTTCTGCTGCTGTAGGTTGCTGTAGGTTGCTGCTTCAAGGTTTGATATGTTGTACATTCAAAGATGCTATTCTGCATATCTTGGTTAAGTGGCTATTTGAGTTACTTTTGCCTTCCTATCAGCTCAAAACACTCTGGCCATTCTCCTCTGACCTCTGTCATCAACAAGACACCTAAACCAAGAGAACTGTTGCTGACTGGATATTTTCTCATTTTCAGAACATTCTCTGTAAACCCTAGACGTGGTTGTGTGGGAAAATCCCAGCAGATCAACAGTTCCTGAAATACTCAGATCAGACTGTCTGTTATCAACAACCGTACCATGTTCAAAGTCATTTTTCTTCCACATGAACTTCAACACCTCATTCTGTTTCTGTATGCGTAAATGCATGTAACTGTAGTTGGGTTGCAGCCATGTGATTGGCTTATTGTATATATATATGTTAACAGGTGTGTCCAGTGAGTGTAATTCTAAAGGCTGCTCTGAGAGTGTTGGTTTTACCTTTTGTTGTAATGCCTTCACTGTATGTAAGCTGTATTTTAACAGTGTTTGAGTTGTGTTTGATACACAAGTTTCCTCTGCATCATGAGCATGATCAATATTTTCCTCCTGAATCCTGCTAAGGGCAGCAATTTTTAAAAGATGCACAGATAAGGCAGGTTACTGCATTCAGGGGTTAGTTGATATTTCTTTTCTTTGTGAGTCTAAAGTGGACTGAAGCTACTCAAAAGTCCTTAATATTTAAAACTTTTTCTTAGTAAAGTCAAATGATAAAAAAGTTTGTACCAGTTATGAACGTGTGGGTTTGTAGAATAGCGCTTTTTGAAAATCCTCCACCATGCGTTAAATGATACAGTCTGCGAAGCAATCGTTTTGATTGTTCAGATGAACTGACAGTTTTTTTTATACATGCAACCTGTTGTTGTTGTTGTTGCAACTACTGCACTATGAGGCAAAATAAGCCAGAAAAAGTCCAAAGAGCAACTCATTTTTGAGCTATGAATATTTTCTGCCTGCCATTTAATAAGTCAGGTTTTATGAGGTTAAAGCAATGGCCTAACAATATTTGATTTTGTCAGTGCCCATTCAACAAAATAAGAAAGGTGGGGGTTTTTTTTTCTTGAGTGTTTTATTGAACCTGGAGCTTCTTACCACAAGCAGAGATAAGGAATACGCATGTGATCACACCCCTTTGTATCTCCACGCTCACACATTTTTGTCATATTCAGACTTGAATGCCTTCAGGTCAACAAACTTTGCACAGTTTAAGTTACTTTTGCACAACTCCCTGTGCAGCCACAAAAAGCTTTCCACTATCTAACACCTGTATACAGACACTGAAGTAAAGTCAGTGGAGTTCACCTCTAAGATTTCTTATAATTTATAATCTATTTTGTGTTTCCATTGTATATAGTGCAGTTTTTTGGTGTTAACTAAGTTTTCTTTTACAGATGCAGTTTACACTGAACGCTACATGGGCAAGCCGACGGAGAATTCAGACTCCTACAAAGTAAATATTATTCAAATCATCTGTATGAATAAGTAAAGGCACCTTTCTGACCTGACAAACTGGTTGTAACCCTGTTATTTTCTAGAACTCCACAGTGACATCCAGAGCAAAGAACTTCAAAACTGTTGACTATCTAATGGTCCATGGCACAGCGGATGGTACGTTCTGTTACTTCTTTCAGTTATTTCTGGTTCTGATAAGACCTGAACATGTGGTAGCCTTTTTACTCTTTGGGGTTCCAGGTAACACAGTAAGCCATGCACAAATAGACTCTGTTTGCCTTGATAGACACTTGAGCTTTCAGTCACGTAGTAAAAGCGCCGTCTTTCCCGTAGACAATGTCCATTTCCAGCAGGCTGCACAGATCTCCAAAGCTCTGGTGGATGAGGAAGTGGACTTCGAGGTGATGGTAAATATTGGCTTAGGGAAGTGAGGCTAATATTGGCCATGATGGTGTTGATATAATGAAGATTTCAAATGAAAAGAAAAACATGGGTTATTATAAGCATATTATGTGTTATAAGTTAAATCTAAAATAAGTGTGATTTATAATGTGTGTTTGATGCAACATGGAATTCATTTACAGAGTCTGTGCACTAATCATATTCTGGTGTTGCTTTCAGTGGTACACTGACAAGGACCATAGTCTCAGCGGATCAGCCTTCCATCATATATACATGCTCATGAGTAACTTCCTGCAGAAATGCCTCCTAGGTCCCAAATAGATGTGCTGTTACCAAAGTTTTTTTTCTAATTAATTTTTTACGGTGCATTTTTTTATTTTTTTATTTTACTGATATTCTGGAAGTTGGGTGGACCTTTCATGTGCAACAAATATTGTATTGCTCATGCAAACAAGAATTTGTATTTTATGTGGAATTTTGCCAAAATATGTGATTTGCAAAGACAGAAGTCTTAGCATGCATTTATAGTTGAAAAGATTTTGTGTATGTGTGCGCGTGTGTGTGTGTTTACCACAGCATATATTAGTTATATTGCACTGCACTGATTTGTTGCAAAGTGGAGTCATTTGTGTTATAAAAATATTCTGTTGAAGGTTAAATAAACTTTCTTCTGACACTTAACTGTTTATTTGCTTTTTTTTTTAATAAATGAATAAGTGAATCCCTTATTAGGCCAAAAGAGAGTCAGGAGACTGTTCAAACATGCACATCAAAGTAAATTATTGTAAATTATTAACAGTACACAAGAATAACAGGAAACATTACAGTATATATCCAAAATGATCAACTGAGATTAATTCAATCAAACACATCTATGGGCATGGATTTATTTGTCAGGGTAGAGGTCGTGTTTAATTTGGACCACTAAAGCAGTTCGGACCCAGCTGTTATTTTTTTGTAGTCTTTTTTTCAAACCAAAGTCAAATATATTCAGGGGAACAAGGCGGAAGCTGACTAATGGATTGAAAGTAACAGATGATTTGCTAAGGTTTCTGTGATGGGAAGTCACCTGGGAGAGTGCTCCTCAGCTCCCGTATATAAAGGCTGAGCAGATCAAGAGGGGACCATGAAGCAGCTCCAGAAGCCAGACAGAAGGACACCGTTTAGCACACACTGCCATCCCTCTCCTGCACGTTTAGCAGATAGAAGCACAGGTGAGAAGTTTTTGCACCTCTTTCTAAAATTCTGACTATCTCATCAATTTTTCTGAAATGGATTTTTACCATCACTCTTTATACATATTTCTTTTTATATTTTTCAGAGGCTCAAACAATGAATAGTGCTCACGCTTTAGCTGGACTCCTGCTCCTCATCATCGTCCAAAGCAGCTGGCAAGTTCCTGACCAAGACACAGACCGACACTCTCTGTAAGACCAATATTATTATTTTTAAAATTTTTATTATTATTAATCCCATGTGTTGCATTAATGGAGCAGTTGTTGGAATAATGGAAAAATTTCCACAGTGCTGCTAGTCCGCATGCAATTTATTATGAAATCCGATTTTAGAAATTTGATGACAAATGTTAATGGTACACACAGTTAAGCATGTCGTGTTTTTGATTAATGCACTTATTAATTAATATGTTAATGTCTTTATTGTACATATACATTATATATATATATATATATATATATATATATATATATATATATATATATGAGTGTGTGTGCTTATGATTGCACTGTTAGAATATTTAGTCATATTGTGGTTTTATGTAAAAATAAAGCTGCTACCATTGAAACTACTGTAACTGAGGTATTGAATAGTCGAATAGTCACTTTGAATTTTCTCAGCATTCCGGTTGTAAATCCAGATTTATGAGTAGTATGAAGTATGGAGATGGACAGATGAGAAGAATGATGCAAGATAGTTTTCCTTTAAGAAGCAGAAGATTCCAGGCTAAGGCATAAAAACAGGAAGTGACAGATGGTGAGTGTGTGTCAGCTCCCGCTCACTTATTTTTGTGATGCGTCTCTTTTTTAGGCTGTTGACCGAAAACTCCATCCTCAATGAACCCGCTGAAATCCAAAATATGAAGAGACACTCAGAGGGAACATTTTCCAATGACTACAGCAAATACCTGGAGACAAGAAGAGCACAAGACTTTGTCCAGTGGCTGAAAAACTCAAAAAGGAATGGGTGAGTACCACTGTCTCTTTAGACAGATTTGTAACGTTTTTTTTGAAAGACAAGTCAAAATATAATTGTATTAAATTTGAAGCCTGCCGTATCAAAATGATCCCAGATCATGTTCACTGTAGCAATGTAGATCTTTTTTTTTTTTTGGTCTGCTATACCACAGTTAAATTTTCTGCTATTGTGACTTCTCTATAGGAGACGCCATGCAGACGGCACCTACACCAGCGATGTGAGTTCCTACCTGCAGGACCAGGCAGCCAAGGAGTTTGTGTCCTGGCTGAAGACCGGCCGAGGGAGGAGAGATTGAAGAGATCCACCATTTCCAAAAATAATTCTCATTGAGTCTGTGCCATTATGTTTTGCGATCTGTAGTAGACTTTTTTTCTTGGTAAGGCTATTAAATACACCTCACAAGAAGCCCTGTTGGCCTTATATGGTTGAAGGAAATGTTCAAATGCAAGAACATGGCGGTATGTGTCAGATGGCTCTCAATCATAAATGCTGTGTGAATTTTTTTCATGTGTTCACATCATGATTTTTTTTTTTCACATTTCACATTTTGGCATTTTCTTCCTCCTTCTTTTCTAAAATCACATTATTGGTTTACACGTCAAGTTTATTAATTACATCTGTCAATAGTCTTAATACTTTTTACTTATTATTCAGAAAAATTATATTTAGTTTTCAATAAAGAAATGTGTACAATCCATGGATTCCCTTTTTAAGTAATTAAATCTTAGCATCTACCACTCAGAGAATATATGAAAACCACACTTTAGACAAAGGATCCATAACAGGATCAAAAACAGAAGGAAATAGTGAGGTCATTTTAATCTTTACTACTTTTAAACGCACTTTTTTATGTGGCTGATTAGTAAACGAGTTATATAAAAGCACTTCTGAGCCTTTTGACCCAACAATATAGTCACTGGCTAAAAAATGTGATTTGACAGCTTGCACCACTGTCACGTTCTCTTAATCCTTGTGTTTATGGAGGTAGAGCAAAAATCAATGAACACATTACTCCACAGGAAGAAATGAACCGGTGGATTTTTACCAGGTAACATGATGATGTGTCACCTGTCAGCTGCTCACTGGAGAAGGATTTCCAAGAGATCCTCAGACTGCACACCAAGGAGGGTTATGCTAAATGAAAGGGAGTCATGTCAATCAACTAAGTACCTCGTTGGGAGAAATGACTGGGTCGACACTCTTGAGTTCCTCCTGGCACTGAGACAAAACGGTAATTCGCATGAGCCAGCAGCTTGACACGCTTTGGGATAGGCCACCTCTCTAAGCTGTCATCTGTAGCACATCAAACCATCTGCTGATTACAGAAATCCTCTGCCCATTCCAGTCTACTTGTAAGCCAAAATTTATGGAGGTTAAAAATGGGCAGTTTTCTTAGTACCACTGACACTAGATGTGCCTACACTGTCATTTCCATTCAAAGTGCTACGTGCAGCAGCCCCATCACTGAACAGTTGACCTGTCATGGGATTTAAGACTAAAAAATGTCTTTGTGGTTAGAATATTCAAATCCATCTGTCCTCTACCATCTTGTTATATCAATATATACTATAAGTGGAAGAAAATGGATGGATGAATGTGTGTGCTTGTATATGTATACATGTGTTTGCATATTTTATGTATGTATATAGACAAATGTATTTATTATTATTTTGTATTGTTAATATGTTTTACTAATATGCACTATTATCAGTGTTGCGATACCAATAATAGTCTAAATACATTGCCATATACCTACAAAATACGTAGTGGCAATGTATTGTTCATATACTTCTAATACTACTAATTAATTCTTTAATCATAATATTATAAATGTCCATCCATCCATTCACTTCCTCACTTCCGCTTATCCTTTTCAGGGTTGCGGGGGGGGGTTGCTGGAGCCTATCCCAGCTGACATAGGGCGAAAAAAACCTAATTAACAAAAAATGAAACATAACTGATAAAAGGAAGCTTAACAACTAAAAGAACCAGGCTCAATTTCGTGACAATTTCAGCTGTTTTTCATTTCAAATTAATTTTTTCTTTTTGTCTTTTTCAGATGGTTAAGCTATTTCAGCAAATCAAGTTTCAGCTCTTTGAAGCATTTCTTGGCATTTCATCTCCAATCTTTTAGATTTCAGCTTTAACATACTTTGAGCTACAGACACCCTTTAAACTTTAAAACTAAGCCAAGACATTGAACTATAAAACTTTTATTCATCTTTTCAATATCACTTATAATTTTTTCTTCTGTTCCAGTTTAAGTTTCATGCTGTTTTTTTCCCTTTTCAGCAAATTAGGGTCAATTTAGCTCCTTTGTTGACAATTTCAGCTGTGTTGTATTTTAAATTCATTTTCAGCATTTTCAGCTGCTTAAGCTCTTTCAGCAAATCAAGTTTCAGCTCTTTGAAGCATTTCTTGGCATTTCAGCTTCCATCTTTCATCTTTCAGCATTCACAGTGCATTTTCTTCAGGAAATGCTTTTACTAGTTATTATTTACAATAACTAATAACTAATAATAATATATACATGTAATGTAGTCCCCTCCATGAATTGCCACATTATTGTGTTGGAGGGCTTTGTGTGCCCTACTGATTCCAGTAGCTACAGTATCAATCATTCATATTAATGGGTGAGTGTGTTCAAACTTTTGACTGGTGCTGTATGTTGTCGGGACAATTTGCTTCTGGTAGGCTCTTCCAAGACAAACTGGTCCTAGGTGAAGGGCCAGGCTGAGTGTGATTGACAAAACCTTTACGGAAATATCACCAATCGACCATGTTATCACGCCTGTTCTGGGGGACGGGCTCATCAGCAAGCATCTCATGGTGGGGTCTTAGCCCATCGGGCCCAGAATGAGCCACATGGACCAGCCTTACTATGAACGCACCACCCAACTCACAGGAGGGGCCGTCATGCACACCAAAATACTTACTACTTGAAATTACTTGCAGTTTAATTATTTCTTCTTTCCCATATATTTTTATAGTGTATCTACCAATAAGTATTTGTGGGTAAATTTAATTACATTGTAATTTAAGATAAAATACATCAAAATTCCAGTTCATTCTAGGAGAATTACACCCTTAGTCACAGGCCATATTATAAAGTGCTGTTCTCAAATCAGTGATAAAAATGTACTGTGAGCTTTTGAGATTATTTAGTGTTAAATGCACCAGAGGATACTGACTCTAACTTTTGCCTGAGTGGGCTAAATCAGAAATGATAGAGTTGTTGGTTTGCTTGCAATAATTAGTTTGAGTTTGATCTTTGACGATGACAAGACAAGGCAAGAATGCTCATAGAAATTTATTTAAGTTTAGTACACTGACAAGAGATACTTAACAAAATTACTGTTTGTTTTTAAAAATCAAGTCATCCTCAATTTTTCATTGAAATGTTGAAGTGTAACAGTAGATGGCTAAATGCCTTCAAACTTAATGATTCAGAAAACCTTATACAAACAACAGTAGAGGATGATTTGAATAAAATTTACATTTACAATAAAAGCAATACGCACACACACACTCCAGAAAGCAAAATACTTAAAGTTGTTGTTAGGCTACCATGTACAGTATCAGTCAATGGTTTGGACACACTCACAAATTCATATGAGTGGGTGAGTGTGTCCGAACTTTTGACTGGTACTGTATTTTGTAGTGAACACAAAACAAATATAAAACAAATACCACAAAATAAATGACTGTATAGCTAAATAAATATAAATATAGCTAAATCATTTCTCATATAATTAATTACCATTTTTGGCAGAAAGAGCTATTGCATTTGGTTCCTCGGAGATGAAGTCAGAGTCATAAAATTCTAAATGGTCCCATTCCAAAAACAGCCATCAGAAATATGTATTTCTGTGGTTTACATTCAGTAAATCCATACAGTATCTACAGTTCGACATTAACAACTAGAGAAGATCAGACAGCAGGTTTTATTGGTCCATAAAGAGAAAAACTGTGACACAGCAGATAATACAGTTATTTACTTACACACAGAGATTTACCAAACTAAACTTGAAGGGTTGATGAGCTGCAGCACACAATGCAGATGTGTTTGAAAACACACAGAGGGAACAATGACAAAGACTCAGGATGCACTCCGCACTGTCCTCCATCTCCTCCAGCTTGCATTTCTCCTCTTGAACTCTACTTGTGGAGAAATACTGAGAGCGGTGTGATTTTCAGAATCAAAAAAAGAAAAGACAGTTTTAAAAAAATTAGTGGATACAGTAAATATGTAAATATGCATGTTACTGATTTTTAAAGGTACATTTTACCACAAAATAAAATTAATTTACATATTCATTTTTTGTGGCTTGTAGTGCGATTTATCCATCAAAATATTACTGACGTGATTTTCTAATTGACTGTAGACATCTGACTTTTTTGTGTATGATGGAATTAAATGGTAGCTATTTAAATGTGGAACTACAAGCAAGCCAACATCAGTTCTCTTTGGCTTTGACATCTTTGCACGCTCTGTGCTCATATTGTTAGCAGGAGAGGATCTGTCATGTGTTTTCGAGCTTGGTGGTCTTTTTGCATAAAAGTCCTGAGGGGGTCCCAGATCCACGTGTCCATTTTTGGTTTTTGACAATCAAGCACAATTCACAATGTCTGGCGCCCTCTGTCATCCAAAGCAGGCCATAATTGGGCTGATACTGTGTTGTCTGAACCCAGAATAAATTTGAGTTTCAATGCTGCTGTTGGGTAGGTTTGTTTACCCTTGGTCAAAACTAGTGAAAGTAAGAGCATACAATGTGAAGAGAACTCAAGAGACTGGGACTAAGCAAGTAAAAAGGACAGCAAAGGCTCGGGCATTAGAGCCAGTTGTCTGTTAATGGGGAGGTTGGTGGTTTGATCCCTAGATCCTCCAGGCTGCATGGGCAAGATACTGAACCCTGAGTTGTCCCTGATGCATTCATCAGAGTGTGATCGTGTGTGTGTGTGTGCGAATGTTAGACAAAGTGCCTAAGCATAGAATAAAAGTGTGTGTGATTGGGTGAATGAGGCTTGCAGTAAAAAGCACTTAGAGTGCTCAATTAGAGTAGGAAAGTGTTATATAAGTACCGGTTCAGTCCATTTAGCCTTAAGAAAACCACTTAATAGTGAAGTTAATCAGGAAAAAATGCTTCAATTTGCTAGGGACACTGGAGAAATGGATAAAAGGTCATGTGGTTCCAGATTGATTGGTGCATCAGGGTAAAAAGAGAGTTGGATAAAGTGATGCACCTATCATGCCTAGGGCACACAAAATAAGTCTGTAGGTCAGTGTTATGACCTGGGAGTACTTCAGTTGATCAGGTTTAGGTGAGGTCAGCTGCCACCTGAATTTCTGAATGACCAGGTTTTTCCATCAATAGATTTTTTTTTCTTCCTTCATGGCATGGCCATATCCTGCCAGGATTCATTAAGCTCAAATTGTGAAAGAATGTTCAGAGAGCATGAGACATCATTTTCACACATGGACTGACCACCAGAGTCCAGACCTTAACACTATTGAGAATCATTGAGAATCCGCAGGAGACTTTACGCAGCAGTCCAATTCTCCCATCATCAATACAAGTAATTGCCAAAAAACTGAATGTATCTGATGGGTTTACAGTAAATATGATAAAGAAAATAGTCTTACATATTGTTTTCTTTCTTACATGTTTCAGCCACTGGCATTCCAAGTATTTCCAAAAGAACCTTTGGACATTTCATCTGTGATGTTGATGATGGGTATTCCTCTGAAAAACAGCACACAAATTAACATAAATATTCCACATGAAATGGCATTTAGAAATTTTTGGACATTTACAAAAATATATAAATGTTACCCCTTAAACTTACTTATACTCTTCTAATGGCACTTGCACTACTCGATCATCTTCTGCCAATATACTCTGCTCCTCTTCCTCCTGAAGGTTGAATAAATACCAGCAACTCAGTTTAGATACATGCAAATAGTAATAAAACATTAGCACACATGCATTTGTTTAGGAGGGCAATAACACCTCTTCAGCATCCTCAAGTTTCTTCTTCTTGCTTTCTGGCATGAGGTCATCCAACCAGCTTAGCTCTCTCTTGGTAAAGATGCAGTCCATCAGTTTCCTGATAAACACCAAAGCCAACACCTGCAGAATTGTCAAAAAACAGACAGTTCTAGAAAAATCCAGCTTTAATAAGAAAGGAACACTGTGCTGAGGATTTAGATTTATTTAATTTAATATGAAGCAAAGAATTTTAGAAAAGTGGCACAGACACTATTTTTGACCATGTTCATTAACATTTTTCCCCTTTTGGGTTTTCCTAAAGGTTGCCGCTCTGACAATTTCTTTGCATGTGAGTAAAATGTACACTGCCTGTGTATTGGGCTGCTTTCTCACCATCATAGGAAAAACAATGGCAGCACGGGAGGTCTTGATAACCCATAGAAGAACCAAACAGCTGAGCTGGATGATGGTGAAGAGGTGCACTTTCCTCAGGGGTACGTGTCGTAAGTAGATGAAATCTGGCTGGTGCTTAGCTGGCATTCCGAACAATCTGAGACGGTCAAAGAACTGAGAAGGAGAGATCATAAACCCTTCTTTTTTTATCTCTTGATGAATAAAGTAATCCAAATGTGAGCATTA
>VUQJ01029176.1:0-18368 GCA_015108635.1 Andinoacara biseriatus | reverse complement strand
GACGGTCTGAAAGTAGAGGAGAAATCTGGGGAAATGGGAGCGTTGACACTTTACGGTTGATCGCAGCGGCTGCATCAGTGAGCTGTGAACCAATGTCACAGATCTGATTCTCTCAGCCAATAGGAAGAGTGTTTAAGCCTCTCTGGTTAGTTAGTTAGTTAGTTAACTATGAGCACCACACATGCTGCCATGCAGATAAATGAAGGGCCGAGTGATCTCTGACTTTCAGGGCAGATCGTCCATGTCACACAGTGAGCTGCAGCGTCGCCGGATGCATCTGAAACCTTTTTGAATGTTTGGCGTCGTTCCCTGTTTTCTTTCTTCATCACGGACAGCTTTGGTTTGATTTCTATGTTAAATTTGAAAGACAACAGCCCGAGTATCTGATTGATTTATTCTTTATCTTTATAGCCTAATTTGACATTTTGAATTGCAGTGACTCATTCTCATAAACAAACCCAGCATGCTGGACCAGTTTTTACCGAGCTTTCTGCATGTGACGCTTGTTTTCTCTTGTTGCTCGCCGCGGGTTTGTGCTGAGAATGACGAATGTCTGCGTTCTGCACAGTTTTGCACGTCGAGACTGAAAACTGAGTCAAAGCTTCACAAACGGCAGCGAGAGAAACAGAGATGGAGACGGACGGCTGAAGGGAGGGGAGAGAGATCAGTCTGTGTTACTGTCAAAGTGCAGCGGAGCGCGACACACTTCTCCAGGGTACAGCACATCACTCTCTGACTGCTCTGTGTGTCAGTGTGTGTGTGTGTGTGTGTGTGTGGGAAGCAGGTTTCCACATGTATGAACCTGCATGTTTATGCGTGCATCTCTTTGTGGGCTGTGCCTCCATGTTAATGTCTGTTTGCAGTGTGTGTGTGTGCATGTGTGTGTGTGTGTGTGAGACCTCAGGCCTTGCACAGAGAGCGAAGACTCCAGTGATGGTCCAGAGGTCACGTCGGGCTGAGTCCTGACCTACATCGCGCCGCCTCTGCCTGTAACTTCGCTGCATCTTCACTCGTGTGTGGCGTTCAAACACAACATTATACGGTCGTTTTGTTGTCACTCGGATTTCGCCGACCGTCCTTTTATGCTCCGAGCCGACACAATGGTGACACGCTCGCGTTTTCACATTTTAGCTCCTTTTTATTCCAGAGCTTTCTAACGTTATGTGGACGATGAGCCGCGTGTGAAAAACAAAATTAAAACATTTTTTAGCTGAACGTTTAAAGGAAATTCCCTCATTTTTTGTGTAAAAGAAAAAAATTCTAATAATAATAAATAAATTGAAGTGAATAAATAAAGTGAATTAAAATAGTTGAAAATATCTGATATTAAAGTTTCTCTTCACACGTTCTGTGTTCAATTCTGAACTAAATTTAAATTCTCTCCCTGAATGATCATTATGTTAGTTTCCTGTCTCAATAATAGCTTCATTAATTAATTTGGACCACAATAATCATGAAGTGAACATTAGATATTTTTTAGGTCTGACTGAATAAAATCTCACTCAGTATTTCTTCCTCAGAAATGAGCACCTGAAAATATTTACTGACTAGAAGCTTTTTCATTATTATCTCAGATCGTCCCAGTCTGGCGTCTCCGTGTTTATCGTGCGTCTCCTTATTTCTACGTGAGTCACTCAGAAATTGTTCCTTTTATAACCTCAGACCTCTGCTGTTCTCCACTCGACCACTTATTTATTTAAGAAAGGATTTGGGAGTTTACAGCTACTCATTTTCACATTTTTTCTTAATATCATTCACTAACTAAAACAACAGATCTTCTTGTTTTATGCTCTGTGAATTCAGTATTCAGGGCTTCATATTAGGAGGTGAGGCTCCTCACTGCTAGTTTAAGGACTCTGTGAGCAGAGGAGCCGAATGCAGGACACCGAAGGCAAAGAGACTTCTGTGACCAGGGAGAGGTCATCCACGGGTCAGCGAGCAGAGCAAATGATCCTTGCTGGGACGGGCTGTCAGAACGCTGCCTGTCAGGCAGGAATTTGGACCCCAGAGCAGGACTCGCAGATCTTAACTGGAACACTCAGCGTTGTGTTTGCTGGTCTGCTCGGGACACAATCTGAATATGCATCGTGCTGCTTTGGTGCCTAGAAAACATAAACTCAGGAATCACTAGGAAATAATGAGGAATACAGCGAACGCACGCCTCAAGTTTTGCTTCAGTCCATCCTACACGTACCTCATCAAATAAAAAAGCGAAACTGCTAACTCAGCAAAACAGGAGAAGCAAAGGCTCGCACAGCGGTGCCTCCCACCTCTGCCAAACCGGGACTGTTGCATCACTGGGCAGATATCAGTTAGCATCCTACACGCAGATTGTGTGACTCGTGTGTTTGCTGGAGGCGGAAAGAGGAGAGCCCACAGAAACTGGAGGGAAGGCAGGCCGAGCTCACCTGCATCCCATCACGCAGATACCCAGGAGGCTGAGAGAGATGAGCATCCACAACAGTGCTCTGCATCTTTATATGACCCCGGGGTCACTCGTCGCTCTGTTACGGTTTCACATGAATTCTGTTTTAATATGAAACGCGTGCCACCGTGTGGCGCTGTGGAAGGTCATGGGTCAGGGTCTTAAACATCATAGGATCTGTTTCCATTAAATAACACACCTTCAGCCAGAAAGACATAATTTCTAAAGGGAAACTTTGCTGCAGACTTTTCTCTGCTGTTATCCAAGCTATGCAAAATTGCTCAATTTCTTTTTTTTAATCTTTTTATATAAAGGCAGTGTGAATCATATGCCACGTTATGTAACACACTTGTGGTCAGGGATGCCAAACACTTGGATCAAAAGAATTGACTGACCTTGTATTGGAGGCCAAACTCCCACTTTGCTGCTGTGTCTTTATGCTGCATATCTGCTTTATCAATACTCCATAAAACACTGGGATGTTTCACAGCGGAAGCCGCGCCTCGGGCGTTTAAACCAACCTGCCACTGACTCTCTTTTATGAGGCTTCATTTTTGAAAGCAAAATTAATATAATGGGCCTCAGATGCTGTTCATTTCAGTTTTTCTCAAGCTTTCTTCACTGCTTTGTCATCAGGCTAAAGCTCGTGAACCCGCTCACCACCGACACCGAGAGGAGCTGCACTACGTGGACGAGTATGGCCAGCCGGTCACTGTGCAGGTGGAGGGTAAAAGGGGGCGAGGTCACAGGAGGCGAAGGTCCCGTTGTGCAATTGAGTGCAACGTCTCAACGGAGAGACACTGGGAGGCCCTGAGGGCCATGGGGCTGATGGAGGGAGAGGAAGGCCAGGGGGACGGCTACACTGCAGGGTAGGTACTGCCGGAACCTGAAGGGCTTTGGATTACTGCATGACACGGAAAAAGAGAAAGATGCATTTGTGTTGACTTCTGAAAACACACTTTGTGGGTTTTAGTATGCACACTGTAGGGGCGAGGTCTGCACATAGTGCAATGGGGAGATTAAAATCAGAAAAAAAGTTTAAAAGGGGGCAAAATATTGATGCCACTGTATCTGTTTGATTTGGTGAGGAGGGTCGAAGTTTGGAAAATGTTGCTGCGGGTAAACGGTGAAAACTTTGGAATTGAGGTTGTAAAATGATGAAATGTTGGGTCAAGTGGTTGCTGGTAGGACTAAAAGATAGGACGAGGATTTAATCCTGAGTTGAAAGTTTGGAAGTAGAGTAAAAGGTTAGGAGCATGCTGAAGTCCAGGATCATAAAGACTTTCAGAAAAGGCTCGGGATGAGCTGAAGTGAAGCGACTGCAGTAAAAAGTACCAAAGTGAATCATCTGCCTGGTTTTAGGTGATCTGAAGTTGAGAGTTTGGGGGGAATTCAGTTTGCAAGGTCAGCGTGATGCTGCATTGAGTCTCTCATAAATGCCCATGAGTGGAAGGTTGTTCTCCTGACGTACCTGTACATGCAGAACATGGTATTGATAGTATCATGTTATTGTTACTACATCTATATGGATTAACAGTTTTCTAAGGAGCTCTTTGGTGTGCGGACCCCCTTGTTTTGTTTATTGTTACTACTCTGCACAATAAATTGACCTACATGATCTGGAGGCTGACATCCTCCATCCTATAAATTCTCACTGCATCACATCCTGATAAAACATAAATGGAAAATCTCTTCCACTACCCAGGCCTTACTATGGTCACATGACTGTGTCACCTGACCTATACCCTCCCAATGGTCACATGATGATGCCACATGATGTCTACCCGCCCAATGGCTACCTCCCCAGATCATCAAATGACCAGCACCCAGGCGCCTACCTGCCCAGCGTCTCCTACAGCTTAGATCACCTGGACAGACTGGACTACCAGGTGATTCACTTTTTTGTGTTCCTCTAAAGTATCTTATGATACCAGGTGGGATCTAAAAGTTCCAGACACCAGCAGATTAAAAATCTGGCTGATCTCACCTTCAGGGTCTTCTTCACACGTGTCTGCAGACTTAGACTGTGACCCTGTAAATGCACACGCTTTTCTTTTCTCATCTTTGTTTCTGTTCCAGGGTCAAGAAATGTTGCACTACCAGCCGAACTCTGAGAGCTGTCTGGTTGGCTGCTACGGTGCAGAAGAGGTGGACCCAAAGAATTTCCCCAGACAGGTAGCTAGTTTCAGTGTGTCAGCTCTAAGTCCTTCTCCCACCCCTATACTCGTCTCTGTTACACTATTTTTCTAACCATCATTTTTATATTGTTTATTTATTTAATTCCATTTTAGTAAATGTCACTGTTACACTGACTTTGTGCATAGTTTGCACTGATTGCAGTTTTAAATTAAGTCAGCTCAAATTCTCTTTAACTTTCTCTTTAGCCCAACTATCGTCCGCCCTGGAGGTCTGAACGTCCTCTTGGCTATCTTCCCCTCAGTGAGCTCGACAGCGGGTTGGGCTGCGGCCCCGACAGCCCACACAATCGGGTAGCACTCTCTGAAGCCGAGACAGACGCCATGTCTTCATTGCCTGGCCACACCGCCTCCTCTCAAGGATCCTCCTCTTCCTCTGAGTCCCTCATCTCCTCTGAGCCCAGCGACTCGGGCTTCCACAGCGTCAGCACTGGGGAGCACAGACGGCTGCACAAGATCCACGGAGGTCACGCTCACCGGCAAACTCACCATCTTCGCTCAGGCCACTCCCCTCGAGAGCAGAGAGGACGCTGGGATTTGGAGTCCATCCCTGAGACGACTCCGATGACCCAATCTGGCGCACCGCAGGCATCCCACTGCTCTGTGGGTAACAGCACAACCACAACAGTTCACTTCCACAGAGCTGAGAGGAGTCCCACTTTACCTCGTCACCGTTCACCACCCTCACCCTCCATCGGTTAGTAAAACACAATTTCAATCTCAATCCAACCAGAAGTCCAAGTACTTTTTCCATTGGGTTTCATCTTATCTCTGTTTTGTTCTGGAAAGGAAAGAAATCCAGCACTAATGCTGCATTTTCAGCTTCCTCACGGAGCTCTGGTTCCTCTGTTTTCCCTAAAATATCACAAAACAAGCCAAAGTTTTTAGGTAGGGACAAAAACTTCCTCCAAATGACCACTCGAGTGTTCTCCAAGAGGGAATCAATCCCCACAGACCCCCATGTTAAAATGCCCAACCGTTCTGATAACAGCCTGCATATCAGGTTTCAAATGCATCCATTTCCAAAGGCTTAAAGTTAGGGGCGTGGCCACTTTGACCGGCAGTGTGCTGGCACAGGCGGTGGCACAGGCGGTGGCACCGGTGGTGGCACCGGCGGTGGCACCACCGGTGAGAAGGCCTCACCTTCTCCACAGTGTGCTTTTAGTACCATTTGGAGCATTTTGTTGAATAATACGACAAATATTATGTCCTGCAGTAAGGTGCAGACCATCACAGACGTCTGGACTTCAGCACTAATTAGCAGGTATATTTGCAGGTGTTATATACCCACATAATCTATGAATGAAACTTGCTCACTAAGCTTGCTAGCATTAGCTGGTAATTTAGCACGCTGCCTTCTCAAATTTTGGTCACTTTTAACCGTAAAAGTGTAACCTGTAACCAGCCATGCCATGCGCCACAGTAGTGTTGTGTTGTTGCTTACTGCCTGATTGCTTCTTTCTTCGAACAGGTTGTCGTACTGAGCCTTGCCAGCGGCGGGCACTATGGTTGGAGCAGCAGCAGCAGCAGCACGGAGGAGGCGGGACCATAGCGGGTCCAGGTAGGAGTCGAACAATAACAGATTTGAGCGATGGACAGCGACGCCGCAGGGCGAGTCACCCCAACATGACAGATCCAAACACAGTCCAGAACAGCCAGCCAGACGCAACTGGCAATGCACTGGGGCCCAGGAGCAGGGCCAGCTATCCCAATAACTGCCACCCTACTAGTCACCTGAGCATAGACAAAACCAGTCTGACCAATCACCAGAACACACTAAGAAACAGCCCATGCTCAAACCGGAGCAGGGAGGAGGACTCGCTCTCTAAGAGTCCTGGATCCGGCTCCAGTGGAATGTCAGACTGGCGTGGCATTCAGACTCTTGGGACCCGTCCTGGGAAGCCTAAGGGTACCTGCACTCCCTTCTACAGCACGCTTGGAGCGCCGCAACGCAGTCCTCACTCTCCACCCTCCCCTCGCTCCAGACTGTCCAATCAGAAGTCAGTCAGGAATCAGCTGCTCAGGGCCCGAGCTTACCGACTAGCCAGGGAACGCAGTGAGGTCACCACAGACGAGGAGGTGCGAGGAGAGGGCGGCAGACTGGGGGAGGAGGAAGGGGAGGATGGACGGCTGGTGGGGCGATACTGGAGCCGGACGGAAAGGAGACGTCACCTGGCGCTGTCACGCCAACACCGGGAGAGGAGAGGAGGCGGGGAGGAGCAAACTGGGGGCGTTCAGGGGTCGCTGTCGTCTCAGACGGTGCTGGAACTGAGCCACATGAAGCAGAACCGACTGAGGAACAGCAAGCTGCTGGATGATTGGACGACGGTGGAGGAGCTGCTGACTCACGGGACCCGAGTGGAGAGTGACAGTCAGCTGTGTCCCAGCCCCCTGCTGTCCGTCACCACTGTCTGAACACAATCCCACATCACTGATTATACTGAGACCCAGATTCATTAAGTTTGTGTGGTTAAAACAGCAGACTTCATGCTCACCCGTCTCTCTGTTACACATATAAATCACATTATTTTAAACACATCTGAAAGTAAATTTTATTGTGGACACGCTCAATTTGCAACATTTAGCAACATAAACGTATCTGAATATCCTTGTAAATCAGGGATCTTCCAAACAAATGCATTAAGACAAAATGCGTATTTGCTGTGCAAAAAGCCCATCTAAAGTTTATTGCTAATTTGACACATTTCAATAATCAAGTTTTTCCCGTGTTTGCCATCATTGAAGCCACTGGAAAAGTCAGGATTTCCAGTGGTTTGTCCTCCTCAGTCAGCACCAGAGTGTCCAGCTGTGCTACTCGGCAATTCTTAGAGTATTGTTAGTTAAAAATAGATTTGCGGTCCCTCCGTGATGCCGTGCTGGTAGTCTGTGGGTGTTAACCGTCATCTACATGTTATAGATGTTCGTACCCTTTATGTTTGTGCTGATGTCGGTCCTTCAGCAAAGCAGACACCCTCAATGGGAGTCATGGAAATAGAGTAAGACTATGAAAACTCTCCACAGCCACATTCGTCTCTGTTATTTTGTGCTTCTTCCTCTTTGTGTCATTCACCTTTAACCTTTATCAGATTGGTTGGATCCCCACAATCCCTCTCTCTTCATATCCCACTCAAGACCCACGCAAACAGACACCAACACAGTTCCCAAATCCCACATTAGCCCATGGACAAGGAAAACAAACTCTTTAAAGTCGGGAAAACAAAGAAAAACGTGAAAAAATTTGAATATTCTCTGAGATTGTCACTCTGTACACAGTGACACGCTTCAGTTTAGGGCTTGGGTCTGGCTGTGCACATTGGCCCTAAACGGGTCGCTACTGTCCTGACGGAAATTAGGAGGTTACATTCATCACATCACTCTTAGCGAATCTGGATCTCAGCTGTCTTATTTAATATCCGATAGGAAGTTCTGACTCATTTGATGACACATCAGAGCTCTTCAAATGCATCTGGATTTATAAAAGCAAAACAGATGAACTGAAAAATGTGGTCAAAGCCAAAACGGGGGCTCAGAGGGAGAACGCTCTCTGCAGAAAAGGCTGAAATGAACCGAAATCCGGAGAACGTGAACCTGCCTGAGCTGAGTTTCAGCTGTTAATCCAGCGCCTGCTGTACAAATGACTTTCTGCAGGTCTGCACGAGTTAAAGGACTCCAAAGAGCTGCATGAGCTTCAGAACTGGTCAGATCCTTCACACACCAGACTGCTTGTGACCGGCATCAAATATCACACCACTGGATGTGTTGCCTTGTGGAAACGTGTCTCTGCTCCTTTTCTAGTTGACTGCCTTTGTTTCTGTGCCATGAAATGTCAAAGTCGACTCTGTGAAATGACAAAAACCGCTCGCTCTAAGCTCGTTAGAGGATTTCTGCACCTTTATGATCAAACAGCCTCTAAATCCTCTAAGATGCTGTTTCAACACACTGTTGTTCTTTTTTAGTCGCCACTTTCACTGGTGCATCCTGGGTGGGTTACCTTTTTAATCTCCGCGCGCTCCCACAGATGGGAAGTGTAAATAAATGCGGTGCCATCGAGAGGCCTCGCGAGTCTCCGTTCAGCTGAATCTCTGCTTCTCACATTTGGTTCTTCAGTCCCAATGATTCATCTGTAAATTAATGCTCAAAATTATTATGCAAGTATTGTGATAATCAAATGATAATTTGAATGATTTTTGCAGCAAAAATGCAGAACATATCCTGGTTTCAGGGTCTCAGATGTTGCATTTGTTGATCTTCTTTTTTTCATGTGATACTCTTGCATAGTCGGGGCCAAACAGAATCCACAAATTTGTCTTATTTCAATTTCAATTTGATATGTATTTGTGAAGATATGATACTGAATGTGCAATTTGGCCCTATCTTGCAATGGCAAAGAATGCTCACAAAAAACTCTGAGTCAGTCAAACCAAAATATCCCACCCTAACAAAAGAAAAAATACAATAACAGGAGGCGGAGGACCATCATCTCTCCGCGTCCCAGTCCTGTTCCTTAAATTCCTGAAATTTTAAACTTAACTGAAATTAACTGAGAAAATAATGAAATAATGAAACTAAAAGTCACTTCCTGCCCCGCGTGGATGCTGGTATGCTACCTTTACCTTACAATACAAAGCGCCTTGAGGCGACTGTTTGTTGTGAATTGGCGCTGTATAAATAAAATTGAATTGAATTGAATTGCATTTATCCCTGAATACTGAGTTATATTTTTAGCAAATAGGTCTGCAGCAAACTCTTATTATTACAATTTTAATAGATTATTTGGTTTATTAGTATCTCAAATAATCAATTTTCCCTATAACATGCCAAAATTATAAAAAAAACAGTCCCTCAGAGAACCCAGGGTTTCCTCATCAGCCATCAACAAGCAAAAAATTTCCGTTTAATATGAGACAAAGAAAAGCAACAAATCTGCATGTTCGCAAGGCCAGAAGCAGCAAATGTTTGAGAATTTTGCTTAAAAATTACCAATATTTTAATTTTTTCAATCATCAGAAATCATTATACATTATCTTTACACAAACAGTCACTTTCTTATAGTTATTTTAGCTTAGCTTAGCTTATTTTAGCTTGGCCTCAACCAAATTTACCAGCGTACCTGTGTCAGGTTAGCCAGGATACCTGTTTACTCTCATGGCTAGCAGAGAGCATAGGGGGCGCTCATGAGTTAGTCTGTAATCAATGGAGATCTGTGGAGGTGAAGCATAAAAAAGTTTTAATAGAAGTTGTAGATGTAATTTTTTTTTAGATATTTTACAGGTGTGGGTTGTTTTGAAATACCTTTCTGTAAGAAAATTTTACAGCAGTTAACATTTTGATTTCTAACATGAAGCGAACAACGGCCGCTTACACACAAATGGAAGTTTCTTTTCCATTTATTTCCAATAATTATCAAGAGAGGGTGACTGTCCTTAATAGGCCAATGCACAATAAAAAAAGAAAATCTGGCATATTGTCAGTGTTTTATCACAGATACTAAAAGTCTGTTTTTTTGCCCTTTAAGCAGAAGTAAGTAATTATTTTATCCTTTTAGTTTCATTTACACTGATCCAGGACTGTCTCACGAGCGCCCTCTGCTGCCTCAACGGCTCCTCTACACTGGCTCGGTTTCTAGTCTTTAACCTCAGCCTAGCTAAGCTAAGCTAACTTCAAATTCAGTAAAGCGCTGTCAGTCCATCACACAGGAAGCAACAACACCATGTTCCTGACAAGCTAGTTCACCTGACATCTGTAAAAACATGTGCACAAACACGGCGCATGAATACGTAACTGCACATATCACTACATGTCAGCAGCAAATTCAGTCAAACTATTATTACTTTAAAGTCTCTAAACGACTAAAGGAGACTCCAGCCTGTCAAATTATCAGTGATGACATTCAGGTAGATTTTTGGATCAGAGCGGATGATGAAGACGTCGAGGTTTCTGTTACCTCGTCACAAGGGCTGCTATGAGCCAATAAGACTACGGGCACCTTTGAAAGACGTTGGAGGTTTTAACAGACTGAGTTTATCAGGGTTACATTTTCTGATTTAATAATGTGTCATAATCAAACTGTTCAATGCAATTTTGTTAAATATAAGAAAATGTTTGTTTATTTTCATATTTCATTGAAGGAAATTTACCATGAAGATAGTTTTCAGTTTCAAATGTTGGTCCTGTTTGAGGTTTTCTTTTTCTAAGTTGTGTGTGTGTGTGTGTGTGTGTGTGTGTGTATGTGTGTGTGCGTGTGGGCGTGTTTGCGTGCGTGTGTGCGCACAACAAGAGAAGCTAAAGTTTGATACTAGTTTGTTGGTAGAGATTAGCCAAAGATGATGGGGGAACTTTGGTTTGTGGACAATCTAGAAGAATATCTCTGTACTATGTAAAAGTATATTTTATAATCATAGTAGTTTTATATATTTTATCCTGTATTTTGCCTTGAGTAATTCTGCTTTCACCTCCATCCTGCTGTGCCAGTGTGCGTACATACATGTTAGCGTATCAAGTGTTGCATATACAAGCACTAATATAACAGTCGAAGCCTAGCATGCTAACTCCTGATTAGCACAGAACAAACGTTTCAGTGATTGCCTAAAGTGTCATTTGTGCTAAAGCTGTTATCCTATATTTGTTTATATTATGTTTTTTTAATTTATTTTTGTTACCAGCCTGCACTTTTATTTGGACAAACACGTCTGAGAGGCAGAGATAATTATTCAAATTGTTAAGCTAAAGCAGAGCCAAAAAATTGGATGTGCTTGTGCTTGTTCTGAATTTTAATAACAATCAGAATTTAATTCAAATATGTAAATATTTTAGCTAACTTGTTGCACTAGCTAGCTTCATGTATCCACGCCGGTTTGTCCAGAACCTCCGAGGCTGGACGAAAGTCCGTCTCCAAACTTCTTCCAGACCAAAGAGAAATCTAAAAAGGGAAATTAAGATTTGAGGAAATGTCATAACTGTGATTCCTTAAAGCTTTTTGAGAGTTTACCAGTCAGCTGATCTTTGGCTTAAAACATGTTCAACATTTGGGAAAATCTGCTTTTTTGTTTTTCTAGCTTAGCATTGAAAATTGGGCGGAAACCAAGTGATTCTGTCCAAGACTGAAAAAACAGCCTCAGTGCCGCTGATAAATCTACTTTCTCCTTTGTAGTCATGTTCATATTATGGCCAGCTGTCGATGCGGGCTTAGGCTGTTTCATAGGTTTCGAAAGATGTTGCAACCTCACGGGAAACCCACCGAGGAGGGCGACAAGACGCTTATTTCTTCCACAATGCCGAACAGCTGTTCAGCCCTTGAAGGCAGGACTGCTGTGTTTCTCCTTCCCCGACAGTCAGAAATGGTGTCATATGAAACGCGCACTAGAAATAACTGTTATTTGGATATGTTATAAAGTAGCATTTAACAAATACATCAATGCCCACAGTTCAGGGTTACATAAGTAGCCACTGCAGTGCAGGATTTTGTTCTTACCTTCTGACAGTGAAGATGTCAGATGTACGTTTGTATGCTTTCCTCCTACAAACCACAGACAATATGGACAAAACTGGTTGGCCACCTACAAGAGCTGCTCTTCCACGGAAGCACAGCTACGACCCTTTTCGTGCTGGTGGGAATGCCAGAGGAGGTTTGGATCTGTGCAGTTATTGAGGCAGCGCTGATCGCCTCAGCTCTGTGCAACCTCGCCTGTAACTTTTTGGCCTGTTACATTGTTGCTGCTTTGCAATAATCCACTTACAGCTAATCATGGAATATTAAGCATACCTATCAAGTCTCCCGTTTTGGCTGGGAAATTCCCGCATTTTACCCCTCTATACTGCCGTCATCCCGTATTTTTATTTTCCCATATTTTTCCCATATTTTCAGTTTTGAATTTTTCGATTTTTGAAGCATTCCTGTGCTGAATTCTGTCACCAGCCTCGTGAGAACTGCCACCTGCAGTAGCCTCGGTGGAAGTTCTCGGAGTTTAGTGCCGACAGTGGGAACAAACCTGGAACAACAAAGCAGAGAGATGGATGAGTTAACGAGAGAGAAGACAGTCCTGCCAAAAAAGTTAAGAAGGCTTCATATAAATACCTTGAAAAACGACCTCCTCCTAAAGAGGAGCATGATGGGGCATAAATACTCATTCTGTAAGGTTTGGAACTCTGATTTTAACGTCTCTCATGGGGGAAGGAACGATGTCAGTCAGCATAAAAAATTTTCCTGTCTTCTACAGCCTCGTTTGCAACTATATGCAAATTACCAATTATGCAAATTAGGTGATGACTTCATATGCGGAACATTTCCCGTATTTTTAAATACAAAACTTGACAGGTATGATTTTGGAGGGAAAAAATTTCACAAACTGATTTCTTGCCACCTCGGCATCCAATTACAGAGCATGCTGGAATGCAGTGAGCTCTCCAGAATGGCCCTTCTTTGGTTTGTAAAGGCGGTGCATGGCTGTGGGCACCTGTTTTCATACAGCTGTGGCAGTGAGACTGAAAACACCTGATTTTTAAGTATGTATATGTAGGAAACGTCACTGAAGTGGAGCTCTGGCAGGGACTCTGGTGTCTTTGCTGACTAAAATCCTGCAGCTTTTTCACTTAAAACTAACCTTCTCAAGTATCGTGGTTTCTTTTTCCAGTTAGCCCTCTGTTTAAGATTGGGATGACTGGGCACAAGGAGGATGCAAATTTCAGATTTGTGATTTTAGTGAGGATGTTTTTTTCTCGATAGTTTCCATCTTAGCAGGACTTTGATGCAGCGTCGGGCAGGACCGTGCAAGCCACACGCAGTCTCTGCTGAACAAACAACGCTCCATCGAGAACCATCGGCATGTTAACAGGAGAACTTTGGAGGCAGCATTTCAGTCTCGAAAGAAAGAGAAAAAAAGCAAATTTCCCCAAATGTTCCATCATTTATTTAGTGGCTATTGGTGAATTCTTTTAAACACTAAGTATGCTTTCTTCACACACTTTAATCATCGCTGATAGAACAAAGAAGACACTTCATGTTCTTCAGGTTGTGTGAATCTGTTCATGCATCTGGGCTGTATGCAATAATCAGAGGTCGCGTTGCCAAACTCGGCGCTGCAGTTTGTTGCAGGTCGTCTCTGAGGGACTGCGTCCTTCTGCACAACTGCACCGTAATGTCTCGTGCTCAGGTCGCGTCTGTGCAATGTCAGGGAGGGAGTTTACGTGTGTGATGAGCTAATAGTGAGACAGTGTCGATTTCTTTTGTATTTGTTTGTGTTTTCATGAACTCTGCGACCTCACAAATGAATCATGATGTCTGTGAGACTGTGAGAGAAGCTCGATTGATCTCATCACCCAGAACTCATGTAAAGAAATGTCAGTAAACTGTGAATATTTAAACATGCTTGCTGTGAGTGTGTCTTTCTGTTTGAAGTGTGAAAAGTTCAAATGTTTTGTAAGTGGCTGGAGTTCGAGCCAAAGGCATTGACTGTTTATCAGACTGTACAAAAGTGAAGCAAAAGTAACGAGACATCAGGCTGCAAATCGCATCACCAGCACCTGTTTTTGGGATCATTTTGCTTCACTGCAACAGTGTCACATCTTTATGTAGTGTGTCTGGCCAAAGTACAGAAGCACAGGCTCCTACATTTCCCATAATGCCACTTGATCATTTTTTTTATCTTGAGTTGCAGCTGGAAGGAATTGTTGGTTTTCCAATTCTGTATTTTAACTTTGTCTCTTCAAAAAGGAAACTTATACCGCGTTTCCTTATTTTCTGCCAAAGATATAATGTTACACAGTCATAATAAACGTTCCCAGGGTTTCAAATAATGAGGTTAGCGCATATTTATGAAAGATGTATGTAGCTGACAGCTCCGAAAACTGGAGCTAAAAGACTTCGGGTGTGGAGAAGTGTTTATGGGCTCAGGCTTTCCTTTCAAGGCCTACTGACTATAATACGCTGATCATTTCACAGATTATGGTTCCATTAGAGTAAAAGAAAACCTGCACAGGGTGATGCCCCTTGGCAGGCTAGCCAATCGGATGAACGTGGGCTTTTAGGAAGTGGGGCCTGAAGGTTGCATAAGGGACCAGTATACAATAAATAAGGATCATAAGGATTACCGTGAGTAAAGCAAAGCTAAGTTACTGGATTTCCAGGATGAAAATATAAAACCAGCAAAGAAGCCCCACAGATCTACTCTTCAAACCCTCTGTTTACGAGGGGCAGCCAATCAGAGAAAGAGCAAGCTTAAAGGGGGGTGGAAGGGAGCTGAAACAGTTTGTCTCACTCAGAAGATCAGCTGAGGCGCTGCACCAGGGCCGGCATTTTAAAGTCCAGGGATAAATGTGAGGATCTGAAACTGACCGCAGCAGTTTAGACTGAAGAATTGTGCCAAATGACGCTTATTTCCCGGAACCTCAGGAGCTTCACAGACTCACTGTGGGGGGAAAAAAACCTGTTTCATTATGAGCTGTGACTGAGCACCAAGTCTGGATGTGACACCTTCCACTGACGGCCATGTTGGCGCTTCATTCCTGCTCCGTGACCGTTGCTATAGCAACCGGTGTTTCTACAGCAGCTGATGTCTCAGCTCTTGGCCCTGTCACCATGGTGATGTTTTGTGCAGCTCACAGTCGTCAGCTGTGCAGAGAAAAGCAGCAGTGAGCCACCTGGACCGAGTCTGAGAGCCGGCACCGTCCAACTGTTTCACCCCCACACAGCGGCTGAAACTGCTGCGGTTCATTTCACAGGGAGCGGACGGCTCCATCAGAGGACCTGAGGAACCTCAGTCAACTGCGTCATGACAGAATGGGCTGAGGGAGGGCGCCCTCTGCCGGCCATCCAGAGACATTAAAGGAGGCCTGATCTGGACAGCTCCATACATTTATTTATTCTTGGACCCTGACCAAGCAGCTTTGCATGATTAAAAAAAAAATCTCTATCTTACACCGAGCTTTCTGTGCATCTGCCTGAAACAAGACATTTTAGCTTCTCTCCATTTAAGACAACATTTAAGCCACCAACAAATGCAAGGTTTGAGCAGCAGATGAGTGTCTGCCTGCCATATCAGGGATTAGCCCTCTTCATGACATCATGCAGGTCCAACAGGAGAACAGACCGTTTGAAACAGTGTGTTTAAAGCACTCTGCTTTAAAGGCTAACCCTGTAATAAACTTCATGGAAGGTGTGCTGGTTTGGCCACGCCCCTGCATTCAGGTGAAGCTCCTGGATTTACCCATCAGAGGCGAATTTGACTGAATCAACCTGCAGCCGCTGTTCACCTGTTTACTGTCTGTGACAAACTGCTGACTGTGCAGAACTGGATGAAACGTGAACTGAGTGAATATTGATAAGTCAGAGAACATGGCTGGTCTGAAGGTTTCTCCCTCTGTGCCACCTCCCTGCAGGCCTGCACTGTGCAGCGTTGCTCTTTCCTTCTCCCGCGTCCTTCTTTCCAGCCACGCAGCAGTTTGGTCTGAAGCACTAATCTGAGGAAGAGGAGCTGGCCGAGCTGCGTGGATGGCTCCTCTGTGGGAACATCGACTCGAACCTCTACTTTGGAAGTTTTAGTCTTTACGTTTTCCATGTAATAAACTCTATTTTGTCTTTTTAAGTTAAACTGTTCAACTCAGTCACCTGCTAGTTTCAGAGCATCTTTATACAAAAAAAAAGACATTACAATATATAATAAAAAATCTTTATTATAATTTTATACAACTTCCAAATGTTTGATATTCATCTTCACATTTTACTGTAACAGAGTTGCCACATTATAGTCACAGCTCTCATCTTAGTATCTGCAAAGATGCAAACATAAGGGGGTATGTGGGGTGATCGGCAGCTTGTAACTATTTTTTTTCCATTAAATAAACTTTTATATAAAGCTCTGTGAAGAAGTGCTGCTACAAAGACAAAAGATACATTTAAAGGAGCGACGAGCGAGCGAGCAGGAAAATGTTTATGATTTTATGTAGAAAATGTGTAGCCGGGCTTCTTCAGCATGCAGGGCAGGATCCTGTAATCCAGGCCTCGAGGTTCGGTGTCCTGCAGGTTTTAGATGCGTCTCTGCTTCGACACACAAAGTGAGGAGGAAATTTGATTCAAGTGTGTTGGATCAGGGACACCGACCCTCGAGGATCCCTGATGCAGGGTCACCACTGCACACATCAGGCCCCGGCACTGATTTCTGTCTGTGTCGCTGCACTTGCACGAAGGAGGAGGAAGATGTGTACACACGGTCGCCACTGAAAGCATCACATGACCCATCAAACAGACCCAAAACTGCATTTTCAAGCCATTAAAAGCAGCTGTGAAGTAAAACTTCCCCCCAAATATCACACTTAAAGTTATGTTAAGAAACGTGGACGCGTTTGAGGCTCGGGTCTGTAGTGTGTGTAACTGCAGATGTTCACACACACTCAGTGATGTTTTTAAACTTTCACAGCAGTCTTTGCTCACACTGCACTCTGTAAACTGTACTCAGGTTATAAAACACAAAGTTCTTGAAAACAAAACTCAGATGTGGACTTCCTGTCCAAACTCTGGTGCTCCTGGTGATGGAGCTTCATATTTTTTGCACAGACTGGCTTTAATCATCTCTGTTATTAACAGACAGCTGGTAGTAAATTTAAGCCTTGTGGGTACGACATGAAGAGCTGCAGAGGCTCAGAGTGGCCACGGGAGAGGAAAATATGTTCCACGGAAAAATGACATTTGACAGCATCCAAACCGATCAGCTGTTAGACCAGAGAAGAGAAAAACTCTGAGGCGCTCACATCCTGCAAAACCTTCTTTCTTGCTGCCATGTTTAATCAAAGAGTACATCAGTTCCCAGAGGCACCACCTAGATTCAAAAGGCACCTTGTGCATATTTCTGTGACACCAGCATCATCTGACAGGAGCATTTAAGAGTCGGGATGAGAATGCATTGATCCACTTTGATCCCCGCTGGTTACCGTTGCCAACATTTGCATGAAACCAGACGAGGTTGGGCAGCAGGTTTGACAGCTTCTGCGTCACAGTCACAGCTGACACGGCTGTGACTGAACCGAAAAGTGACAAACTGTGCACGCTCACCAGCACAGCGTCTCCAATATACACTCTGCCTCTACTTTCAGCATAAAGGGAGCTGCAGAGGTGGAGCTGCTCATCCACCGATCATAGGGATGGCAGTCCTGCTCCCTCAGTGCTGGAGGTGAAGGTGAAGCATGAAGTGCTACAATTTTATTTATACAGCGCCAAATCACAACAAACAGTCGCCTCAAGGCGCTTTGTATTGTTGGCAAAAACCCAACAGTCAAAACGACCCCCTATGAGCAGCACTTGGTGACAGTGGGAAGGAAAAACTCCCTTTTAACAGGAAGAAACCTCCAGCAGAACCAGGCTCAGGGAGGGGCAGTCATCTGCTGAGACCCCCCCCCAGCAGCCTCGGCCTATAGCAGCATAACTAAGGGAGGGTTCAGGATCACCTGATCCAGCCCTAACTATAAGCTCTATCAAAAAGGAAAGTTTTAAGCCTAATCTTAAAAATAGAGAGGGTGTCTGTCTCCCGAACCCAAACTGGGAGCTGGTTCCACAGAAGAGGGGCCTGAAAGCTGAAGGCTCTGCCTCCCATTCTACTCTGAAGTATCCGAGGAACCACAAGTAATCCAGCAGTCTGAGAGCGAAGTGCTCTATTGGGGTGATACGGTACTATGAGGTCTTTAAGATAAGATGGGGCCTGATTATTCAAAGCTTTGTACGTGAGGAGAAGGACTTTAAATTCTATTCTAGATTAAACAGG
>VUQJ01029175.1:26745-46529 GCA_015108635.1 Andinoacara biseriatus | reverse complement strand
GAAGTGTCATCATTTTCCTGGCCCTGGGTACTGTGGGTAATACATTTTCCAGACACTTCCTCACAAAGGTGGCAGGGTCATCTGTCAGAAGCTCACCGGCACACTGGAGGGAACGAGCTTTGGAAGTCTTTCTCGTCTAGTTTACATTCTGTAAAATGATTAAAATGTTTCCTCTGATCGTTTCTCAGCCAGTGATCGCATTACCTTGTTAAAATAACTGGGGGACATAATTAATTGCACATAAACATTTACTTGTATATACATGTAATATTCACAGCACACAAAACTGAGGCCTTTTTTCACATTTATCGCCATCATCTAGGAGCTTATTATTTAAGCCAGCTCTTCATACACAATCAAATTATTGATCAATTTGCTGTTTCATTTTTCATTTTCAGCTATGAAGGCAGTGATAATTATTTCGACCATCTACGAACTTCTGCTTTAATGTGAAGCAGAAATCCTCTGGACCGTAAACTATACAGGGTTGAACGTGTTTCACTGTTTATGACTCCACTGCGTGGACTTATAGAGAAAACAATGCAAAGATGGTATTTTTCTTTTTAAACATGTCTTGTATACTCTTACACACGCAGTAGTTCGCGAGTAGGGCCATGAGAGTGCACACTGCCATGTGGCTATCTTACATCACCACAGCATGTGTAATTGCTACATTTAACTCACCATTAGCAGCTTATCCTGATGAGTCAATATTTGAATGCTCATGGTATGTAATCGTTCCTTCAATTCGTATTGATTTTAATTTTTATATATATATATAAACACACACACACAAATCACAATTATAGTCATCTTGATGACATTTCTACAATAACATTACAACATTATAGATAGAGATATATTGATCCAATGCTCCCCTGTGAGCACTCATACAGATTTGCTTACATATATTTAAATGGTAGATGCAATGCTGTGATAAATAATTTGCCTGGTAACAAAAAAGAAAAAAACAAAAACGCTGGATTTGACCCTCAAGTCCACAATCACTGAAATGACCAATGCAGTTCGCTGCTCAGTGCAGCAGTGACAGGCTGCCAACCTGTTCTTACGCTTTCCTTATGCTGGTGGCGCTTGCCTTGCAGCCAGAGGGTTGCTGGTTCAAGCCCCTGTCTCTGGCTGCATGACCGCAGATGCTTGTCTCTGGATGATTGATCTGGAACGATTGTTTCATTGTGTGCACAATGACAATGAGTTGAATCTAACATCTAACATGAAGACAGGCCGAGCAGCCGAGTTGAATGTGACATCTTCACACGTGTTAAATGATTTTCTTTTTATAGAACGCGAAAAAAGTCTACTTAAGAAATCAAAAGAATCAGAAATCACAAAGATGCTTTTTGCATCTCAGCATTTGCAGTCTAATCTCCTGCTTGGAGCAGTGCATTGAAGAAAGGAGAATATATATAACATTAGAAACTTATTTAGCTCCACAGAATTATAATTCCTCAAACTATGCAGAACTATTCAACTCCCTAAAATATTTCTGCATTGCTGATATAATCAGAACCTCACTAGCAGCCACTGGACTAAAATCATCACAACACCATTTCCCTTTGGATCCATAATAAATGACATCCACAACCAAACCATATCTCATCGAGTAGTTCATAGAGGGTCAAAACCCTCAGTCTGATGCAACTAGGCTGAGCTAAGTGGCATTGAAGGGATATAATCTGTCACATCCAATCGGACGAAGCTCTCATGAATGATAAGAGAGTGAGGTGGGGTTAAAGAACAGAGTGAGGAAAATAAGAAAGACAGAGATCAGACCCACAGAAAAGGCAGAGAAGTGGGGGATGCTTGGAAAATGAAAGATGGAAAGTCAACTACACAGACAGAGAGAACTTCAATCAAAACCTCCACTTGAATAAGTCATGTCTATCTAATAGACTCCAGGAAATAGTCATGAATATATAAAGAGGAAATGTGCATTAATCAGATCCTCTTACCTCCTCCTTTTTGTGGGCACACAGAAATTTGTACTTTTTCACTCACTAATCTGGCACAGTGACAGACTCAAAAAGCAATAGGGAGCGATGCAGAGACAGAGAGGAAGAGAAACGAGTGTTTCCAACGTATTCCTGCAGTCAGTGAGTTATGCAAATATGCAAAAATGCTCAATTAAAGGGGGCATAGCTGGCAACAAAAGTTTCACAAAATGATGTTTCCAAAGCACCAAATGCAATTTTTCCAAATATTTGATGGGAGACAATATTAGAGATATTTATTAAAGATAAAGGCATTCAGGGAAAACAACATGGAGCGAGCAGTAAGAGAGATAAGTCTGAAAATAAATTAAGCTTGATGGCTCCTCTCAAGTTCTATGGCATCTGTAACCTTTCTCAGAAAGGAGGTGAGATAGCCAGCAGACTGGAGGAGGCAGGCAGATTAAAGTGCCTTTTTTATTTTGCTACATAGAACTAGAATGCTTTCTTTTCACTCTGCTGGTGTGCGTGCGTGTGTGTGTGTGTGCGTGTGTGTGTGTGCGCTGTCACTTGGGAGCTAAATTTAGTGTTGGTTTTGACAGAAATATGACAGCTTCACTTTCATTTGGCCGATACATACATGGATGGATGAATGGATGGACAAACAGATACTTTTTTATTCCGCTAATTTCAGTAAGTGTGGAAGGGTAATAATGCTGTAAGAGACCGAGATAAAGAGGAGACAGAAAGCTGACATTTGGTGGAAAGCACCAGCTGCCATCCCCACTTCTCTTTCATTTTTTTTCTCCCTCTTTTGCTCCCTCCATCTCTCCTTATCGCAGTCACGATTGAGACACCGTGGCTCCACTGCTAGCATGTGTGTGATTATATGTGTGTGCGTGTGAGCATGTGTTGCAGTGCGTGGGATGGTGATCAGTGTGCTAATGCTCATGCTGCCTGTTGGGTTACTGTCTGGCCTTTTGTTCAGCCCAGATGTAAAGTGAACAGGACTCAGGCAGTAAGGCTGAGTTGGGTACATCCACCCAACATGCCAACAAAAAAAGTTCCACATAAACACACTTCATTTATTATGTGCTATCTACTGTAGCTACTGTTTTTCCACAGCTAGAAAATATTCAAATATTTAGCCTAATTAGCTGTGCAGAGGCCAGAGTCCAGAGTCAGGCAAGTCAAGGTGGAAGGTTTTTTCATATTCCACACGGCTGCACACAGACAAGGACGTCTTTATGCCACAGTGTTGCCATGAAATTCTGATTTAAAAAAACAAAAAAACAATTCTTGCTCACAAAGAGTGACCACAAACAATCACCAAATACAAAAATCTATCAAATGCTGCAAAGTATCATCCTCTCCAAGTGAGGCCTTCTTCTGCATTCATGTTACGTTCAAAATGCTGCTGACGAAACACATTTTAGGCAACAAATGGTAATCAGAAATAGTGAAAACATTTTTTCTTGTCTCGGCCATTTAGAGTACTCACTGCAGGTGATAAACATGAATCCAGTCAAAGGCAGCAAATATGAAAAATTATAGTTCGGTTTTCAAACAAATCAACCTACCTTCTGACTAATAATTGATTTATGACTTACTTCTTAAGTAGATCTGCAAATAAAATAGATTTTGAATATGGGTTCAAATATTACAGCAGCTAAACATGGTTTTGTTTTCATGGCTGCGTTTCATAAAAACATTGATAATTTACATAAATGCTTTCAGCAACTTCATCACAATTTATTGATACAGCACCGCAGAGCATGAATCTGACACATAATGCTCATTTGATGATTTGTGATCATATGTATTAAATTTACCAATAAAACATTGTCAGTGTTTAAAACAATATCTTAAAAGTGACACACACATGCACACCAGCGGTACCCAAAATATGATTCTAAATTCAGCACCGGTCACTGTTCATATTGGATTGTATTAAATTCCAGTTTTTTTGTGTCTCTCCTTCTCTTTCTATAACATTCTGCTTGGTAACTGCTGACAGAGGGGACAGAATATATTGCAGGGACAGCGGGGCTCACTCCTGCCATGAAGGGCTGCATGCAAGGCCAAGGACAGGGACAATCAGCACCACCACTAGGAAAGAAATAATGGAGTTTCCAATACTTGAAATTGCACAAGCCGATTTTGAACTCTCACATGGCTTGAAAAGAGATCATTTCTGCACATTGACCTCGGTGACAAAAAGCAGAAATGTTTACGTGCCAGTCACACGAAGAGAAAAATCTTCTCTAATTAAGCTGAGCGCGATGTAGAGAGGTGCAGCAGAGAAAAAGAAAAACACGTAGGAAGGTATGCTGACCGTGAGGTTGGCATGGCTCATTAAGGCTGTCAAAAATACAGGTGAATTGTGCATGAGACCACAATACGCTGGATTCCAAACAAAATCTGTGCAAGCGGCACAGACCCGGAGCATTTGTGTGTGTGTGTTCCTGCATAAAAAAGATGGGGAGTGTTGAGTGTGTCACAGATTTCTGTTGCTCCAATTATCATTTTCCCATCTCCTCCATCAGAGTGTTTCTCTGTGAACCCTACTGGAAAAATAATTATAAACTGCTTCCTCATAGCAACACATTTTTCCTATTTTTGCTATCACAAAGACAAACGGCCAAAGGATGCAGACAGAAATTCTCTCCTTAGATAGTGTTCAGTCGTTGGGTGATAGGTACCAGAGATCGACACAGTGGGAAGGGAAACTATTTCAAATCATTGAAATGCAAAATTGAAGTAAAAGAATGGCCTCAGTGTTGGTGGTGTTTTATTATTATTTTTAACTTAGCTTCATCCATCATATCCCCAAAGAAGAGCCCTCATACGAGCCTCTGACAGCGTTCTGGAGGAACGAAACCAAATCTGTTTTACACTTAATATGCACCGTTGAGATTATTGGAAGGGTTTGGCAATTTTACAGAATTATACTAATATATTATCACAATATTTATTAATATTATAGGAGTAAAAATTGTTATGCAAATGACTGCTAAGTGTATTAAGCTCAAAAGCTGCAAGTGTGTAAAAGTGTGCAACATGATTATTCTGGATCAATAAGACATGAAGCAGTTTCCAGATGTTGCTCTTCCAGAGCTTTTGGAGCTGCGACCACAATCCAAACTTTCACTGTGCAGTGAAAATAAGATGCAGCTGCAAATGCACGTCCACACACAAACTCGAGCCTATCATTCACACAGAGATGGAAGAAAGAGACCAGAGGTGATCTTAGCGGATGCCGCGGTTAGTCATCGAAAACACACAGTGCTAAAACAGTTGTGAACAAAGGCTCAGCAAACACTGGCTGACTCTCCAGGAGAATGAAGACCCAGATGAAAGTAGAAATATAGAAGGCAGATGGGGAGCAAAGCCAGCAGACACTCTTCTGTAAAGCAGAGAAAAAGACAGATAAGCCCATAGTTCATACACGTGTTGTTCTGCCCATTGAGCCTGTCTTGGTTGATGGTAAATTAGCTGCTGTTTGAGAACATCTGGTAGATCTTTAGTATCACTCTTTAATAGCTTTAGTTTAAAAACAATTTCAGTGTCATGAAAGCAAAAGCTTCTCTTCTGTAGAAGGATAAAATTCAGACTGCAGGACTGCAGTTTGAGAGTATTTTAACCACATGGGGTTTGCTTGTATACATGGTTGGAGTGATGGTAATAATGGGCTCTCACATCCAACTGGTCACATGTTGTGTTTGTCAAGGAGCCCTTGATATCACAGTTAAACACAGTGGGTAAGCACGATTTTAGCATATTTTTAGTTGCAGGATTAATGCTGTGAATGGGTGTATTTTAACACAAACCACAATCTTCTTCTAAATCTGACCAAATGGCTTTAGGTGACTAAACCTAAACAGTGAGTAAAAAAAGAGAAAATGAAACAAATCAGCATTTGAAAAGAAAGTGAAACAGTGTTCAAGACACAAAACTCATGAACAGAAACACAAACCACAGTTTCTTTGCTAGCAAACATCGATAAGTTCCTCATCTAGACTTTGACACTCTTCAAAATATGACTAATATCTCGAGGAGTGCATCACTGCAACAGCACAGGCACAAATGTGAAAGGACACTTTGTGGATAATTCAGATGTCACACATGACAGAACGACAGTATTTAGCATCCTGGCACTTGTGCATAATAAGCACCATTTAAAGTTTCATCATAGCAGCAGTACAGATGAATCAAAGAACAAAAAAAGCAGCTCTCCCAGCTGTGCCCATTTCAATCCACCCTAGTGTCTGACTAAAACTGAAATAAATAAGTCTTCGTAAGTCAGTTACAACAGCTGAACCGTAGGCTGTTTATAAATTCTGACACATGCTTGCACAGTATGGAAGAACTGTGCTCAAGCTGTACTGTCCTGCAGTAATTTCCTTAAAATACATGCCAAGTTTGCTTCCAAAATATGAAAGAGGTAGTCGAGCAATCTGATTACAGACTAGGCTGCATGTAAACAGTTTGGTTTCAGTGAATTAATATAGTATGCCAATATTTTCTGCCTTGTCTCGATATTCCCAATAACCTAGCTTAGTGTGTGCTCGCAGAGACAGTGATGACTGCATCCATCAAATGTGAACATTCCTTAAACAATGTCAGCACAGTTTGGAGGACGAGAAATCAGAAGGAAAAAAAAAAAGACCATCATCAAGAAAAATGATGTGTGCCTTCAAATGAGAGATGCCTAATGGTTCACTAGGAACAGCTAAGCAGAGGAGATACCTCACTCAGCCGCGGCATGAAAGGACAAATACATTTATCATTAAAGTTTAGTGGGTCAAGAAGCTGTAATCTCCCCGTTCATCCAAAAACTCGTAACCACATTAAATCACCTCACCTTACAGTTTAAACATCAAATGTTAAACAGGAGTTTTCAGTTTTAGACAACTTTATGTGTTTTACATTTTACTAGTTACACTATGTAATTTAATGCAATTCAATCGGTTGTATACAAGCAACTGACAAAATAAAGGTTAAAAAAGGGAAGGGTTAAAGAACTTAACCTGTACAGCAAATGAGTTTTTTCCAGTTCAGTTTCTTTCAGCACCATTGGGTGGCTTCAAGAAAAGTAGAAAGTCAAACCTGTGGTCTCCAAGAACTATGGTCTCAGAGAACTATGGTCTCCAAGAACTATGGTCTCAGAGAACTATGGTGTCAGAGAACTATGGTCTCCAAGAACTGTGGTCTCCAAGAACTGTGGTCTCAGAGAACTGTAGTCTCAAAGAACTATGGTCTCAGAGAACTATGGTCTCCAAGAACTATGGTCTCAGAGAACTATGGTCTCAGAGAACTATGGTCTCAGAGAACTATGGTCTCAGAGAACTATGGTCTCAGAGAACTATGGTCTCAGAGAACTATGGTCTCAAAGAACTATGGTCTCCAAGAACTATGGTCTCAGAGAACTATGGTCTCAGAGAACTATGGTCTCCAAGAACTATGGTCTCAGAGAACTATGGTCTCAGAGAACTATGGTCTCATAGAACTATGGTCTCCAAGAACTGTGGTCTCCAAGAACTATGGTCTCCAAGAACTATGGTCTCA
This sequence comes from Andinoacara biseriatus, assembly GCA_015108635.1. Taxonomy (NCBI): domain Eukaryota; kingdom Metazoa; phylum Chordata; class Actinopteri; order Cichliformes; family Cichlidae; genus Andinoacara; species Andinoacara biseriatus. The sequence goes on along the minus strand of VUQJ01029175.1, from coordinate 39,015 downwards.
GAGAACTATGGTCTCAGAGAACTGTGGTCTTAAAGAACTGAGGTCTCAAATAACATCGCTCTCAACAGCGTTGGTTCTGAGATCAGAACTCAATTTTAAATCCATACTGCAAAATTATTCTTGCTTTAGTAAAAAAAGGGATGAGACTTATTATTAAATCATTGACATCATGTTCTTTTCATAATTGTTTTAAAACCCTGAGTAACAGGGATTCAATATTGAAGTTTATGTAGACATTTTTGTTGCATTAGCTGAGTTTCTCTCCAGTGTCCACAGTTACTGCCCCACATGGTCAGTGATGAGAGCCCATCTCATTGGTCTGAGCCCAGCAGTAGGTCTCTGTGGCCGATCTGTGGGTTGCTGCTGAAGACTCCTTCATCTCTCAGACTCAGTCACAGATTAATGGCCTTGTGGCTGAATTCAGAAGCTCTGTCTTCTGCGATAATCAAAGACAGAGCTGAGCACTATTAGTTGAGTTTGTTTAAACATAAAGGGCAAAAAAGCAAAGAAAAGCAGAGCAGACAGGAGGGATGTTTGCATTTGCAAACCCAGTAACAGCATTCATGGAAATTTTTTGGTGGGATTCTCCTTAAGATGTGTGACAGAAGTGTGATGCTGCTTAGTTTCCTTGGGCTTAATCCCAAAATAAACTGCTCTGGTTCATTAAAAAAAATTAAACTATTGCAGCTTGGGCCCGTATGAATCATTTTTATCCTGTTTATCTGCCTGTGTGTCCACTGAGGAACATGTGATCCCCCTTCTGACAGTGCAGCGATTCTCCAGAAGGGTGAGAGACTGAGAATGAGACTGAGAAATGTATTCCATTACTGTGGTGCTATTTTCAGCAGCGCACAGTGAGAGCACCACTGTTGGCTTAGGCTAGCATCAGAGTAAAGAAAAAGCTCTCACTGAAGCTTCTCTGCACACACAGTATGAGTAAAGATTTCCTGTTATTTAAAATTCAGTTTGGGTGATTTGTTGCAGCGTTTTATTTCACTGAAACCAAGACTCCAGTCCTGTGAGAAGTGCAAGATAAGACAAATGGGAGACCCTGCTTCCCTGTACTAATCCCAAGGGGCAATGCACTTGAGTAGGGGCCACTGGACCAAAGGAGGTTTCTTGTTCTGTTTTGTTTTTAGCTGTTTGTTTTTTCTCTCAGAAGAATATGAATAGAAAAAAAATCTAAGACTATTGTAATGTGCTAAAATTGAATGATGATATTGTGCAAACATTGCCAATAGATAATAAGTATTTAATTGTTGCAGTAGACACATTACGTCACTGTCACCATGTGTTGGCACTCCAACTTTTCACGTCAGCGTTAAACAGAATAGAGTCAGGGTCAGGGCTCAACACAGTATAGCACGACGTGACCAGGACAAACCAACAGATGACAACTCCTGCAATGGTTTGAAAAGTCTGGCAGGTGGTTCAGTTGACTTACTGAGAGCAGGCTGTTTGGAAATCACGGCTGATTTTGGTTTTGAAGGGATTTCTGGGAACTCTTGTAATGTTGACTAATACTTCATTAGCTGTCTGGATGAATCATTGAGACAGTTGGTGGCATTTTCCATGTTTTAGTCAAAAAAAAAAATAATGATTCATATCAAGTTTCCTCCAGCCAATGTGCAAAAGAGTCAAAGGATCCCACATTTTCATGCACACTGGATCCCAGAACTCCATCAGTCATTTAGTTTCCGGTGCAAGTAACAACTGAAGCTACAGCTTTAATAGACGTAGAATTCAGAGTATGTGAGTGAATTGGCCATATTCAAAATGGTAATAATGATGATGATGATGATGCATTCACAATGAGTATTTGGATGGTAATAATTGTTGCAAAGTTAACAGTGATTATTTCATTCTGTTAATACTGTTATTTCCAATTATGCTGTATACTTGTTGGTCGTATCATAAGATATTTAGGATGCATGCTTTTCTTGCATGAGTTTACATTATGAGGTTGGTTGGCTTTCTAATTATTTTTCACCATATTAGCATACATTTAAAAATTTGCAAATGTTAAAATACCCAGAAACCTTTATTGGTCATGGATAAATATTTACAAAAACTCAAATATATGTGCCTATGCACATCTTTGCTATGTTAGTTTCCATGTTGTGTTTAAGAACTGTGGAAATATCCAGCAGTGTGTGTCCGGGAAAATTATAACATCCATCTATTTGATGCATGCCTCCCCAGCTAGTGAATGCTTGCATCAATCAGCTCTAAAGCTCAAAGGTTGGTCTTCATCCTGATCTGACATCTTTCATGGTCATGTTCAATTTTTTCTAGGAATTCTTCAACTTGGTTCTGTTTTCTGCCTTGTAGGAATTTACAATATTATGATGCTTTCCATCTCTTATTTTGGAAACAACTGCATCACTGTACTTTGTACCCTTTATCTTTGGGTCACAGCCATCGTTCCATAAACAATGTAGGTCTAAAATGTCTTCAGGTTCATTGAATCTCCAGGTTCGTGCATTAGAAGTTTCTCTTTACATTTGACCTTTAATCATAATGTTCCTGTGAACAGTTCAGTTTTAAATGGTAAGATTGTGTCAAGATGAACAATTTAGCAACAAAATGAGTCCAGCTCTTTCCGGGGAAACATTTGAAGGGAAATTCTTTGTATCTGTGATGTGGTCAGTAATCATAGTTTGCTTCACACTAAATATTCATCCAGAGGCACATTTATTTCAAAGTCTGGATTGGGTGTATTACTCTAAACTAAAATGAACATATAAATCAGATTAATATAACGCAGCTTTCTCAATCATGGTTTGAAATCTTCCTGGACTAAACTTAGTCCTGAATTAAATAAATGGATTTTCTGAAGATCAAAACTTCTCCAGGAATAAATGTAAGATTAAATTAAACTTAGAAGGAGGCAGGTTTGACTTCAGCTGTTTGTCAGTGAACACACATGAATTATGTGGCGGACACATTGATTACCACAAGCTAGACAAGTTCTTTAAGTTTGCTCCTGGCTTTAAGTCCGTTCAATCAAACCAGAGGAAACAACCCCAGAGATTAATGAGACACTTCTGTTCTACTTCAGTAGTGACAAATGGATTGAGCTCAGTAACTACAAATATACATCATTAATAAAATGTGGGATAGTTCTATGTGAAATGCAGATAAATACGGAAGCATCAGACCTGCTCCCATCCTGTGTCCAAGGCTTGATGGAATTATCATATCAAGGACAGATTTCAGCCTCTCCATAAATATTTTTACGATTTTCATTTTTGCTTTTGTCTCCAATAAAGAGCTAAACCCATTATTTTAATTCATCTTCTTAATTTAAATTTCAAGTGGTCTTTTCCTTCAGCCTGAAATCAAAAACCCCAGCAGGGCGCTGAGACCTGCAGACAGCAAGAGACTGATGAGGGAGAGGAGCTGAGCTGACATCCTTTGAGTTTCTCCCCATGGTGACTAATTAACCTTTCAGGTCCCCATCATCACTGCAGCACTAAAGTGAGTGTGAGTCTGTGCATGTGTGAGGGATCATACTGGCACCATACGTACGCCTCCACAGGGGCTGCTGACATTTCCTCTGGACTTCCATCCCCTTTGCCTTCCACTGTCCTTTCTTAAGTTCCTGCAGCAGCAGCGTCTGCTCTGCTGTCTCTCAAGTCTAAAGCAGCCCTCAGAAAACTCATTATGTACATAACCATAGCTGATGGATCTATTTACTTAAGCCTCACTGTAGGTGAGTATATTAACTTATTAACACTGTAGGAGTATTAATAAGTTACAAGCCATTAGCTCTTTGCTTTGTTATAATGACCCACAGTGGAATTTACTTACTTCTACTGGCCCCGTGGCCCATTTTTATTCATCAGGACCGCATAAGGGGCTCATGTCAGATAATTAGTGCAGGCTTTTTACATCAGTTGATAGAATTTTTTTTTTTTTTTTTTTTTAGAAATAAAACTAGTTTTAAATAAGTGTTTTGCTATAAAAGTTCAAGTGATTAATGAAAAATCCAACATGCTAGTGCAGGCATGCTTCTTTTCTTTACCTAATGTTCTGCTTAATCACTCGGCCGCTGCCTTACTCTTCATCGCAATAAGACTTGTTGCCTGGAAACCTCGCCCTTTCCAGATTGTGTCCTGCCACAAATTGGCTTTTTCACTCAACTGTTTTAGTAATGACAGTTGAGGCTGAGGTTTGGTGGATTGTGGTGGAACGATTCACTGGAAAACCCAGGGAGACGGGGATTGGGGAAAAAGTGTCGCTTCACCTAAACAAAAGCAGCAGTTTAATTATCTGAAATTTTTAATTGTTAGTTTCCTGTTTCTTATGATATGCTGCAGTAAGTATTTCCCTGCCTGCACCTTCTGCACCTTCCTGTTTGCATGTCTGAGCTTATTCTCTGTCTCGGTTTTATTTTGAAGGTCATTTCCTGGGGTGGTCTGCTCTATAATTGCTTCCTCTCTTCTCGGCTTTGTTATTGTCTCAGTTTGGGTTCGCTCATCGCTCTGTGTGTCTTTCTTTCAAAAATTGGTCCACTTACCTTTAAAGGCCCTGACAAATATTTAGTTGAATAAAATAACGTTTTTCAATCCTCTAAATTATTCATGTTTATTGTTAAAAACGGTGGCTGAAATATTTATTTAGTGTGGATCGTCACAGTTGGATGTGTTGCATTTGCCCAGCAGATGAAACGAAGCATTTAAAGCAAAGATATGATCAATGAGCAACAATGTATCAGCTGTCTGCCTTTCAATTCATCAAATAACCCCTAAAGACATCTTAATTTCTCTGCTCTGTCTCTTCATACCGTCTGTGTTTCCTCCAGCCACAGTCAGGATTTTTATCTAATGTCCTTTCCAGAAATAATGTAAGGGAAGAAGCGAGGGACACAGGGAGAAGGGGGGAATATTTTTTTTTGTGTGTGTGAAAGAATGTACTCCAGAGACAGCTATACCCTGTAGAGTGTCTTAGATCTGCGGCAGAAAGAACTGCTGGTGCAGCAGAGGTGCTTCATTTGAAGATCAGTGCTTTTCCTTCTGAGTGTAAAACTCAGGGAGAATAAAAATCGCCTTTGTCTGTCAAATACATTCAGTTTTATCATAACAGCGTTTCCACTGGGGGATTTTGGGATTATCTTTTGGCCTGTATGCTGAGGTCAAAAGTGTGCATGTAGTTTTATATTTGCAGAATATTAGCTCAGTCATACATATTAAACCTGAAGTGAAGAGATCTCCTACTGAGCTGCAGTATGTGGTGCAGACCTGCAACTTTTTACAAGCATTAATGTGCATTTCATAGATCATCAGGGAACCAGCATTCTTCTTAAGAGTAACTCCCTTTCCAGTGAGTAATTAAAAGTTTAGTGGCCTGTAAAGTCACCTTTTCCACTTACTTAAAAATGCTTAATAGAAACCAAGAAATATCCACTGACAACGCTCTTTTGCTTAAGTCTCCAAACTACCTTACATATCTTTTCTTTAAAATTTTGTGGCTAAAATTCAAGTCCAGTATTTACTTACCTTTAGATGTCTCCTCTGTGTGTAGTAAACTCAGCAGAAGCAGTTTTGGGGGAAATATGTGTTTTTCAGATGAAATGAACTCCAAACTTTGTGAGCTTAGATGTTTTTTTTATTTTCTCTTACAGACATTTTATTCATTCTCATTATCCTCATAATTGTTTTTAATCAGCCCTTGTTTGTGGCATTGCTCCCATCTGATGATTGTGTTGTTATTAACGTTGCATTTTCTCATGTCTCACTTGTAAAAAAAAATACAATTTAATCTCACTAAGACTGCCTGATTAAACAAAGATTTGATAATAAAAGTAATTTGATTTAAAAAACAAACAAACAATGCTGTGGTATAACACACGGATGAACACGTGCTCCATTTTCTTAATATTATGTATTTATATATTTATTTTTTCATGATTTGAGTCTCTTCAGTGGTCACCTGGACCTTCAGTAACAGCTTGGGACACTCAGATCATATTCCCACTTGGATTGGTCTCACTCAGTAATAGTTCCCTTGTAACAACTTGGCCATGAACGTCTCACCTGAGCAGTAGATGTTGTCACAGGTCTCTGCTGCTGAAACTCTTGGAACCATTGGTGTGGACTGTAATCTGTCGTGCCACTAATTGTCATCCTCTGAGGCTGAACTTATCCTCTACAGCAGAGGCAACGCTTAGCGTTCCATTCTCACATGGTCCGGATGGAAGCTGTGTAGTCTCACTGTAGTTGTAACTACTCTTGAGGAAACTTTCTAAAGTTCTGAAACTTTCCTAGACTGACCATATCTATTTAGTGAACAATGATGGAGCGGGGGTGGGAGCTTATCCCAGCTGTCGCAGGGCTGGAGGCAAAGTATGCTCATGCCCACATTCGCACCCACAGCCAATTTAGAATCACCAGTTTGTGTGACCCACGCATGTTTTTGCACCGTGGAGGGAACCTGGAGAACCCACGCTGGCACAGGGAGAACATGCAAACCTTGCACAGAAAGACCTGGGGCCAGTTGGTGGATTTGAACCTGGGACCTTCTTGATGTGAGGCCATCACTATGCAGCTCACGTCAAAGCATGTAAAATTTACACTGCACATAATTTAATCATGCAGACTGGCCTAATTTGATAAGTTATGTGAATGCTCGGTAGCGCATTGACTTCAGTTCAACACTTTAAGCTTTAAATCTAAAGTCTACTTATGGATGATCTTCATGTCTTTTTATTTAATGATCTAGAGCTGATCAAATTAAAAATAACTCTGCCAGTCAATCCACAACTGAATGGCTTTCTGTTTAGAATTACATACTTAACGAGTTGAATTCACAAAACCAGGATTATGCGGTATTAAATTCATATGTCAAGAAAAAGGAAAGGCAAACAAAACAGATCTTTGTGACTCCGTTCCTTCTTGTTGTCGGCCCCAGCCTGAAATCCAAATATCCTCTAACACACAAACATAGCCGGGCACACAAATGCATTTAGACACACACGCAAACACACAGTGACACACCATCTCATATGTGCACAGCGGGTGCTTTACAAGAGGGAGTGGGAAAGCTCTATTACTCTTCCTCCTCTCACAATTTCTCAGGGGGTCTTAAAAAGTAATGTGTTTTCAAATGCAGGGTTCTGGCTTGTTGCGTGGCCTGGCTGGCTGTGATATATGATCAGAGAAACAAGGGAAAGGGCATCCAGAGCCACAACCAAGGCCCCAGCGCTTTCACCAGTGTGTTATTGGAATTTTATGTACATAGGTAATGCAAGAAAATCGGAAGAGAAAAATAAAAGACGCTAAATAAAGTCAGAAGGGATGGAAACCTTGGTACGTAACATGAATGAGAGGCTTCTTATATTAGAGCTGCAGCTTCATCACAACATGAAGAAATATGACGGCTACGTCACTCTTGGTAAATATAATGTGGTGGAATCTTAAATGGACTCTTGTTGACTCTGGTGTGCTGTAATCCTGTGCAGTCTGTTCCTTTTCACTGTCTAGTGTTTGACCATGTGGCTCACACAACTAATACAAGTGATCTGAAACATTTCTTCCTGCAATTATAACAACTATAAACTTCACACACAGTCGCTTTGTTTTGGTCATTTGTTAGTTACTAGATCTAAAAGCAATCGAGCACAACAAATATACCTCGGCTTTTGCATTAGGGATGATATGCAAGTACAATGATGTGCAAAGTAAGTGGCAGCATGCAAAGAATGTTATGAAAGTGTGTTTTGGCAGTTTTCAAATCTGTGGCCTGCGAGAGAAAAACCCGAGAATGCATCGCACCAAAAGACTCAATGAGCTTGTTAAGAAGGCATGCTCAGGCCTGAGGGCAGCGCTGGACAATCTGAATGCAGTGGTGAGGAAGATGATGTTGTCAAAACTGCTCTGCATCGTGAATAATGTCTCCTACCCTCTGCACTGGATTCTTGCCAATCAGTAAAAGCCTAAAAATAGGTGAAATGCCCTCATTGAACATCTCCACTGCAGCTCTCTTCTTGTGGCCGTCCAATTTTGAATTATTATTTGTGGAGATTTTTTAGATTAAATTTTACTTCTATGGAGAATTTGAATTTCAAATTTGAAAAAAAATTCCTTCTTCTTAGTCTTATGCCCTTGCGCCATTGTTATTATTTTAATCTTCACCTTTTATTGGAATAAACCTATACTGTAGTTGGTAGTGGTGATATCTATAATATTTGTAAAGAGTGCAGACCAATACTAGATATTATTTTTTTAAAAATACAGTAAAAATACAAAAGAAATCTGCTGTTTTTCACCTTTCATATTGAGCCTTTTGATATAAATATTGTATTTATATTGCAGTGGAAGAAAAGAGCTATAGTGTAATATTCAGTGCTCATAAAAACTTAAGGAACACTTTGAAAATGCATCAGATCTCAATGAGAAAAAACAAAAATCATGCTGGATATCTACACGGATATAGACTGAGCAATGGAACAAAAGGATGCCACATCGTTTAATGCAAATGAAAATCATCAACCTACAGAGGCCGTAATTCAAAGACATCCTAAAACTCAGAGAGAAAAAACAATGCAGCAAGTTAGTTCATTTTGTCAAAATTTCACTGCAGTAACTCAAAATGTTACTCAGCAGTTTGTACTGACCCCGCATGCTTGACAACATCAGGGCTCCTAATGAGACGACGGATGGTGTCCTTAGGGATCTCCTCCCAGATCTTGACCAGGGCTGAGCTCCTGGACAGTCTGAGGTTCAACCTGTCGGGTGGATGGAAACATAATTTCCCAGAGGTGTTCTGTAGGATTCAGGTCAGACAAGCTTGGGGGGCAATCAGTGGTATCAATTCCTTCATCCTCCAGGAACTGCCTGCATACTCTCATCACATGAAACCAGGCATTGTGACGCATCAGCAGGAACCCAGGACCATGTTGGACAGTGGGTCCAAGGATTTCATCCTGATAACTGATGGAGGTCATGGGGGCCTTTGCCTGTAGAGGTCTGTGTGTCCCTCCATGGATATGCCTCCATAAACCATCAGTGACCCACCAACGAACGATGTTACAGGCACCATAACGTTCTCCACGGCTTCTCCAGACTCTTTCATGTCTGTCACATGTGCTCAGGGTGAACTTGTTCTCATCTGTGAACACCACACGGTGCCAGTGGTGGACCTACCAGTCCTGGTATTCTATGGTAAATGCTAGTCGGCTTCCACAGTGCTGGGCACTGAGTGCAGTGCCCACCAGAGGATGCTGGGCCCTCAGGCCACATTCATGAAGTCTTCTAATTGGCTGCTCAGAGACACTCACACCAGCGGGTGCTGGAGGTCATTTCATAGCTCTGCAGAGCTCATCCTGTTCCTCCTGCACAAAGGAGCAGATACAGGTCCTGCTGATGGGTTAAGGGCCTTCTACGGCCCTGTCCAACTCTCCTGGTGTAACTGCCTGTCTCCTGGAATCTCCTCCATGCTCTTGAGACTGTGCTGGGAGACACAGCAAACTACATATTGATGTGCCATCCTGGAGGATGTGGACTACCTGCACAGCCTCTGTAGGGTCCAGGTATGGCCTCATGCTACCAGCAGTGACACTGACCATAGCCAGATGCAACACTAGTGAAACAACAGTGAGGAGAGATGAGGAGGGGAAAATGTCAGTTGTGTCATTGTTGCCCCTCTACTGCACCTGCCGTTAATTTAATGAACACAAAAGCAGCTGAAACTGATTAACAACCCCCGTCTGATACTTACTGACCACATCAGTGTCCCAGAAGTTTAACTGACTTGATGCTAAACTCAAAGTGTTCCTTTAATGTAAATACAGTGTATATACTTAAATACCAGGCCCGGTCAGTCAAACATTTAAATGTGTACTTTATTTGTGTCCCTTCAGAGTACCAGTAACAAGTACCAAAAAATGTCAAATGTAATTTAATAAGGAAGAGGGTACAGTGTACACCATGTGCTAAAAATATACTTTCAGTGTGGGGAAGTACATGTTTTTGGCTCTGGGCTGTCCAGCCTATTTTATCTGCAGCCAGTCAGGCATCTTCTTAATACCATAATCAACACTGCATCCCTAAAGGCTATTTTAACAGGCTTGCAAATTTTAATTATTTATTTTTGCCACTATCATGCAATGGCGCTGATGTTTTTCCTTCTTTTCTTACACAGTGTGTGTTATTGCGCGTGTTGAGGTCACCGAACGCCAGCGTGGGGACCTGCCATTGATTTGTGTGGTTCGTTGTTAGCACCATTGACTTGGCACGCACAATGTTGACATTTCACGGAAGACCACTTGCTTTGCACGGCGGCGACGAGCTGCAGAGGTTGTCCGATTCGCCGGCTCTCGAAGGAGGGAACTGATCTCTCCGTTTGCAGTGGTAAAGTGAAGCTACAGAGAAAACCGATTAGAAACCCAGTTAAACCTATAATCACGGACAGCGACGCCACTTTATCCTGTGCCAGTGTTTGAGAATAAAGGATAAAAGAAGGAGCTAGGTTATGTCAGTTAGGCTAGTGGGTTTATCACATGGGATTTTCCATCAAAGAGTTCTGAATTTAGCATCACTTTTCATATCTAAAACCTAATTAACACTTTAACACGGTGTCGCAACAAACAGACCTAATTAACCACAAGACAGCTACACAAGATATACAAAAAAAAAAAATCTGAAGCATTACGATGACACACTTTGCTTTGATATTCATACCTTGTCATGAGGGTTGCATAATTATGTAATAGCACATGTAAAGTTTGCCATTAATGCATTAATAAGACCGGAAATCCTTCAGAAAGAAATATCGGTGGCCGAGTGTTTGCATCCCTGCAATCCTCACCGTATGTGCGTGTGAGTGTGTGATAGCAGCCTACCCTATATAGTAAGGTAAGCTCTAATTAGCACTCACTGTTTGTACTCTACATGTGAGAAACCGCTCTGTCTGTTCTTCTCTCCGAGGCGCACTCTTTCTGTTCTGCGCTACACTAAACATGAAGCTTTGAAGTCGACTTTCAGAGCAAAGCCTAAAAATCCAAAAACAACTCGTGTGCCCTCATTGAAACTATAACATAAGCAGTTTTGTTTCTTATCAAGTTTCATCAAAAAGGGCTTAAAGGAGGGGGAAAAAAAAATCACAAGAATTACATTTAATATTCACTTTCATTGCTATGTCATCATTTCACTTTTCCATTAAGCCTCCAGAAGCTCATGCGTCTCAGTGGGATGAGGGTTCTTTGTTTTTCCGAGCGTATCCAGCAAAATGGAAAGATACAGTTATTTGAGTTCAATTATTCTGATTTGAGAACAGCAACTAGCTCTGCAAAGCTGGATTTGTTTTAGTTTGCTTTGGGGAAACCCTTGTGTGGAAAGGCTGATGATGTGCAAGTCTTGTCTGCCTGTTTGATTTGTCTGTCCAACTAATCTGTTACACCGTCCCTCCATGCTCACTGCGCACTCAGTGTCTAGCTAACAGCCATATTGCTGGAATAATGAAATTAATGTTTTATAGGCCATTACTGGGCCATGACAAGATGGATGAGAAAGAAGAGAGGAGATGAGAGGAACAGGAAGTCTGGCCAGATGGAGAAGAAGAAAAAAAAAAAGCAGCCATGTCATTTTTAGTGCTTTGTGCTTTTTTTTTTGTCGTTTTCCTTCAGCAGCTGAGAGAAAGTCTGCAGCAAGGATTTTAAAAAATACTGATATAATAACTCCTACATCTAGCTTATATGTACTATTTTTCGCTTGTTTTATTAATATTTTGTAAAGCGTGTGCATAAAAATTGCAACCATGCCATTGTGGATGGGGTTGGGGCAAATACAAAGAAACAAATGCACCTTACACCATCAGCTGTAAATAAAAAAAGAAAAATACACAGGCACAAGCTTTTTTTAATCGCCTTAAAGCTGCAGGCAGCGTCTACATTTGGAGTTCTGTTTGCGTCCCCTTGCAAAGAAAAATATATTTCTAGCTTTCCCGGTGTAGCAGTAATAAAAAGTAATATTAAAAGGATAGCACCTCTCACAGGTGCACCCAGATAATCTTCACATTCACACATTGTTCTCTTTGTTTTTTTAAGTCCAGGCGTGAGCGAGTCCTGTCCCTACCGGCCTGGACGCTGATGTGTTTTTAATATTTATACGTATCCTAGCAGACATTTGAAAGCAAAGATTGAATTTTATGATATGGTGTTCAAACTGTCCAAAATCTTTGGGAAAGGAAGTATGTGAGAAATAATTTTGATTTCTTTCTTTGTTTTTCCTTTTTTTTTTTTTTTTTTTGTTTCATCCAATCTTCAAGATT